>JADRCH010000047.1:9148080-9178897 GCA_019843965.1 Rhynchomys soricoides
AGAAGAAGAAGAAGAAGAAGAAGAAGAAGAAGAAGAAGAAGAAGAAGTTAAAGGAGAAGAAAATGCTGTATAAATCTGGGAAAACAGGAACACTTGATCTGTGATAGTGGGCATCAGCTATTATGAAAGTAAGTGTGGAGTTTCCTCAATAGATTAAAAATAGATGCATCTATAGCACTCTTGGGTACATATCCAGAAAAGTCTGTTTCTTACCTCCTCATCCATGTTCATTCACAATCTAATAATAGCCAAGAAATAGAAAAAGGCCATTAAATGATAGATAATGAAAATGTAGTATGTTTACACAATGAAATATTAGTCAGATGTTAAGAAAAAAGATCATGAAATTTACAGGCAAATGGATGGAGCAGGAAACAATTATTCTGAATGAGATAACTCAGTCCCAGGAAGATGAATTTATACGCTTTCTCTCATTTGTGGATATTAGTTTTGAATCTTCAGCGAAGTATTTTAATTTGAAATACCCACAAAGATAAGGAAATAATTAATGAACCATGGGGGTGGAGCTTTTGAGAGAAGAGTGATAGAGAAGCATGGTATAAATGTTTAAAGAGAGTTGATTAAACAAGAATTCGTCTGGGGAATAAGAAGGCCTGGGAGAGGAAAGACAATGGAGAGGAATAAAAAACTTTTAGGAACCCTTTAAAAAGTCAAGATGATTCTACCTATGATTGTAGAAGCTTCTCAAAAACATGTATGTACATGAAAGTGCATGAATATATATGTATGAATATATAAAAATAGTGAAAATGTAATCACCATCTAACAGAAAAATACCCATATAAAGCACTACATGCTAACAAATGAAAGACAAAGTGCTAATAATTGGTTTCTTCTTTTGGAGTTGCTGGCCGGTGAACTGACGGAGACTCCAAAAATTAGAGGCTATTAACTATGCTATTGATTATCTAAAATGTTTACTGTTGAGGGTTGGCAGGTAGAATCTCCTCTGAATGGCTTTTGTGGGAGATGAGGACAAATATAAGGGGGGCTAGGGGAGGAAAGAAGAGAGAGAGGAAGGAAAAGGGAGGAGGAAAAGGAGACATCAGAGGAGGTCGTTGAGGAGGAGATCAATGCAGTTAGTAGTGGAATTATCTACAACAGATTAAATTTTCCTGATTAAGTTCTTATTGTTGAAATCTCAGGCATGGCGCTATACAGAAGCAACCTAACAAGACCGGCCTGAGTCAACTACTGAAACATCCTACTGACTGGACTTTCTTATGCTCAGCTTTGCATTGCCTGTTTATCTCTAATGTAAAAACTCCTCCCCCACCTCCACTCTTTTGTGCTGACTGGGAAGCTTTGAATCTTGCTTCCTTTGAAATAGCATAAAGTTTAAAGAACAGACAAGACTCCCCTTTTGCATTTGACCAGCTGGTGTTAAAATTATCCCAGAGACTATAGTTAGACTTCTCTTGAAGTCTTTCATGGGTGAACAATGAAGTGGGAAGTGCAGAAAAAGAAGAGAAAGGTGATAACATTGTAAAAGGAATTTGAATTGAACCGAATTAAGATACAAAGAGCTGACTGGAGAGTGCATGCCTCTGCTCCCATCTGAGACACTCAGTTGTCACCCAGCACCCAGAGAAGGGCACTTTGATCATCCAAATGAGGGGGATTAAATGTGACAATAAGGTCAAAGATTCCTCAGAAGACATTAGAAGACATTAGAAGACATTAGAGGGCTTTCTGGAGATATTTTAGAGCATCAGTACAATTAATACATGTTAATAAAAACTAAAACCAGTACTAGAAATGTGTAAACAATACAATGCTGTCATTCATTCATTCATTCTTGGGACAATTACAGTTTTCACATTAAATTATTGAGGATATTTTTGTGTAGCTTCAGTTGGTAGGTGCCTTCATATGAGCACACACCACTGTGCAAAGCTACATTGTGTGAAATAAACAATTTAAGGTCCTAGTGAAGTAAAGGCTATTTTATCTTATAATCTTGGTGGAAAAAATGTCAGAAATTCTGATTAATTGCATTTAACTCAGAAGGGCTCATTTAGTACAGCATGAGATGAAGATTCAAGAGGCACATGTCTGAAGTCCATAACACCTGCTGTGCATGGCAGGTAGACTGCTCACATCCATGTTGCCCAAAGGGTTCTCCTCATGAGTTGACCATGAAAATCAAGCTCACTGCATTTACACAAGCAGATGACTTTCTTTCTGAAAGCATAGACACTAGGATCAAAGAATTAAATGAGACCTTATGAAACTGAAAAGCTTCTCTAAGCTAAAATACACTTTCAAGACAAAGTGGCAACCTACATAATGGGGAGAGATTTTGACCAACTATGCATCCAAACTGAAACTGATATCCAAAATCTATAAAGTACTCAAGGATCTACATATCAACAAATCAAATAAATCAACTAAAAAAAGGGGAACAGACCTAAACAGAGACTTCTCAATAAAGAAACTCAACAACCTCAGAAGAAGAACAACAATATCAACCAACGGGACTCCCTTCCCCAAGAGCTCCCAGGGACTAAACCACCAACCAAAGAGTACACATGGAGGGACCCATGTCTCCAGTAGCATATGTAGCAGAGGCTGGCCTTGTCAGGTATCAATGGGAGGAGAGGCCCGTGGTTCCGTGAAAGCTTGATGCACCAGTGTAGGGCAATGCCAAGGCATGAAGTCCTGCAGCGGGTGTGTGTGTGTGTGGGGGGAAGCACCGTCATAGAATCAGGGGGAGGGTGGATGGCATAGAAGCTTTCCGGTGGGGAAACCGGGAAAGGGGATAACATTTGAAATGTAAATAAATAAAATATCCAATAAAAAGAAAAGAAAACTCAAATTGCTGAGAAACGGAGAAATGTTCAACATCCTTAGTCATCCAGGAAATGTAATTCAAAACTTACACCTGCATGAATGGCTAAGATCAATAATACAAGTGACAGGTCATGTTGGCAAGAATTTGGAGCAATAGGAACACTCCTCCATTGCTAGTTGGAGTATAAATTTGTACAGCCCCTACAGAACCTATGGAAATCAATAGAGTGGTTCCTTAAAGAGTTGGAAATCAATCTACCTCAATATCCATCTTTACCACTCTTGAGCAAATATCCAAAGGATACTCCAGCCTACAACACAGACACTTGCTCAGTCATGTTTATTGTGGATTTATTCATGATAGCAAGAAACTAGAAGCAAGCTAGATGTCCCTCAACAAAAGAATCTATAGAAATGTAGTACATTTATACAACAGAGTATTACTCCTTTGTTTAAAAAAATGGCATCATAAAACTTCAGGCAAATAGATGGAACAAGAAAAAAATCATTCTGTGTAAGGTAACCAGGATTCACAAAGCTAGGTATGTATTTGCTTGTAAATGGACATTAGCTGTTAAGTAAGTGATAACTAAACTACAATATGTAGACACAGAAAGGTTGATTAAGAGGAGCGGTTTAGGCAGGGCATATGAATATCCCTGGGAGGGAAAATTAGAGTAGATTCTAGAGGTGGGCTAGGCATGGTGGGGATGGTATTTTGGGGTCAATATCGTGGAGAAAGATAGTCTGGAAAGGCAGCTAGAGTTGGGAGGTATTTTGAGGGTGATGTAGAAACCTAGTTCAGTGGAAACTTCCTGAAATCTATACAAGCGAATATAATAGGACTCCTAGTAATGTAATGATACAGGGTCTCAACTGGCCATCTCTTGTCACCAGGCCAGGTTTTGAGTGATGAGACTAGGTTGCTTTCAGTTGATATGTTGGCTAAGGGGGTTACATGGAAATCTTCAACTGAGTAAGGTGCTTGCTAAGACAAGCGTTGTTCTCTGCAAGCTGACAGTGAGGCACTAGTGGTAGAACAAACCCCACATAATTCACATGATGAAGTAGAGCTGGTTGGTACTTACATGGAGTCTTCATTCCTCCATTATCTTTGGTGGAAGAAGGTACTGAGAAGGCTGCCACAAAAGAAATGTGGACAGAAACCTAGCCACAAAACCTTTGACAACGTTCTGTCCTGCCTGCAAAACATTCTAGAGTAATGGTGGCACAGAACTTGTAGGGGTAGCAACCAATGTCTGATTTAACGTAAGGCCTACTCCATGAGGAGAAATCCGTACCTGATACTTCTAGAGTAACCAAGAAACAGAGACTTGATAGCCCAGAGAACAAGGGTAAAAACAAATGCGATTGGTCTAAGAAAATTATCAAATAATGACTCCTAAAGATACTCCGTGATATTCATAGATCAGTGCCTTATCTTTCTGCCTTCAGGGGCTTCCTCTGGCAGCAGATGGCAACAGATGCAGTGACTCACGTCCAGACTTTAAGGGGAGAGCGAATTTAAATGAGAGGTCTCCGGTCAAATCCTTCCTTTCATAGTCCACGGAATCCTGTGGAAGAATAGGCAGAATTATTTTAGGAGACAGACAGGACGGAGGGCACCAGAAGAACAAGGCCGCCTAAATCAAGGAAGTAAGGAGCATATGAGCTCTCAGAGACCGAAGCAGCAAGAAAAGGATTACATGAGTCTATCCTGGGCCTTCTACTCCTAGCTTAGTATTTTTATTGTACTCTTGACGGTGAGAAGTGGGTCTCTGAATTTATTGCCCACAGTTGGGACTCTTTTCCTCCCGTTGGGTTGCCATTCCCAACTCCTATACCATAGTTTTGTTTCATCTCATGTTTTATTTTGTCCCGTCTAGTCGTTATCTCTTAGATACCCATTTTTTTTTTTCTGATGAGAGAAAAGAAGAAGAGGTGGGGAGGAGCTGGAAGGAATAGGCTGAGGGGAAACGAAATCAGGGTATACTGTATGAGAAAAGAATCAATTTTCAATAAAATGAAAATTAAAAATGACAGTTAAGTTCACCTTATGGATTAAACCTAATTGTAATGAATAAATAGATATTGATGTATCTATTTTAGTGAACTTTGTAAAGACATTATTTAATTCATTATGACAGTAAGGGTATGGTTGGGAGTAAAAAGGAAAAAAAAATAAAGTGAAATTAAATTGTTTTGGAAATATGCATTGACCAATGAGTTTTATTTATTTGGCAAAACTAAAAAAATACTTAACTATAACTTTAAATTTCTTTCCAAAACTCAAAAATAGCATATAACTATATTTTAAAACAAAATTTTAAATCATGACTTCAGAGTATCTAAGCATTAGTAATTAGCACAGGAAAATAGTTTTACTTGGTACATATTTACTTCTTTTATCTTGTTTTAATTATATCTGCTTCAACTAAAGAGCCACTCTTCATTATATTAAATGGAGATCAATAGTTTTCAAACCATTCACACACACACATGTGTATACAATTTTTAGTAAAATTATGCTATATTGCTAAAATTCTTGACAAAGTTATGTTGTATAATGAATGTTATTACTGAATTAATATTTAAATTAGCAAATATTTTATTTGTAATAAATTCACTTGTATTATTTTCTTCCAGAGGAACTGTCATTGAAATCAAAAACCTTAGCAAGCACTTTCTCAAGCTGTTAAAATTCATGGTATCTTATTTGTTATTACTCTTACATAGACAATCACTTTATCCAAATAAAGAATTGTACTTAAACAGAGAGATCATAAGAAATTATATGAGGCTTGAGAAGGAGGGGTAAGGAGAGGAAGAAAGGAGAGAGAGTAAGCCACAGTTATATATTCCCTGAACTTTGGATTATTATAATGTTGGTAAAATATAAGCTTTCAAGAATAATCGATAATTTTTAAACCAAATTTGAAATATCACTCATGATAATGTCATGAATTGAGTGTTCTTCTATTTAAAATATCTATGATATTTATAAAAATTTATGATATTTTAACCCTTGAAGACATTTTCATGCTAGCTGAACATATAAATCATAGTTTTGATTTAGTAGAAGAAAATTAGATATTCATTTAGAAGAATTGTTATATCCAAATGAAAATTTATAATATACAGCACAGAGTTAGACACGTTAGAACCTTTGCCTATTAAATTGTGAATTATTATTGTATATTTGTTTAAAATAGACATTGTGTTTTGAACTGTCTTATTCAGCACAGTTTGCTTTCTAGTTTTTGTGTGCTTACATCATTCTGGATTGGAGAGGAGAGAGCACATGCCAGTAAACATTTTGTCAATGCTTCATGTTCATAATATTTTGTGAGAATTAGGAATTTTATACTTACTTTTTGAGCATACACTCTCATTTTTTCACACATCATTGCTGCCAGACTTCATTAAAACGCATTCCATTCTATTCCAATGTGAAAGTGAAAACTCAAAAAGTAACAATGATTTATGCCAACTAACAAATGAAGAGGAATTTGTAACAGTAGGGTTCAGCATTTTTTTTACATGAAGTGTACTAAGGTTCTATTTGTACTTGATGGACTGTATATACTTCATGTGCTACCGAAGACTAAATTACCACCTCTCCTCATGGCCAGCCATGACCCTGATAACGTCAGACACACTGAAGCCCAGTACTTCCCCATGAGCACCTGATGTTAAAATATTTTTGTAGCTTCTGCATTGTCAGTCGTAATTTACTCCATTTTAGCAACCTTTTGTACTTGGTCTGAAAAGTAGATACTGTGTATGCCGGGACAGTTGCAAGCTAAGGCAGCTGATATCTTGCTATCTTTCTTCAGATATAATAACATGTTAACATGAGTCAACTTCTCAAAACAATATGCAGTTGAAAATGATGGACTCATAAGGAAAAAAGAGCAGTGTTAGTGAAAAATAACAGGATGCATGATTTAGAAGGAAGATTAGAGAATAGTGTGATGAAGTGTTCCTCAAAAAAATGTGAAATATTTTCCCAACGGAAAAGGGTAGAATTGAAGGAAAACACTAAGAATGAGAGAAATATATTTGTTATGCAAAATATTACACCACACAATGAAGATCTGCCTTGCCCATCCATACATCACTGAGAACAAGTTCAAAATAAATTTTAAAGACAACAGGAATAATAAAATAGTCAGAAACACTGAGAAAAATAGAAGCTGCTTCTCAAGCCTTAAAACTTAGCTTGAATGGTGCTTAGGAGATATTTCAGCATGCAATATAGCTTTTGCCATGAAAACTTGACTACTTGAGTTTATTGCAGTAGGCCTGTGTAGTCCAAGCATTTCTTCAGTGAGATGGAAGGCAGAGATTTGAGATTTATCTGAGATCTTGTTGGGTATATAGTGAAGCCAAAACAACAACAACAACAACAACAACAACAAAACAACAACAACAAAAAAAAACAACAAAAAAAACCTAGAGAGACTTTGCTTTACCAAGGTGGGAAGTGATAACTGACTCTCAAAGTCTCACATGACTACACTCAGGCACAAATCCAAACATACAAACATACACACACACACACATACACACTCACACAAACACATACAAATATCATTTTTTTTGAAAGAGGAAAGAGACTATGTTAACAAATGCTGTAGACATAAAATAATAAAAGAAGGGGAGTATATCCCCAAACAGTAAGTAACTATTAAGGGAGTAGATGCACTGGTATTTCTTTAATGAAAGTTGACATTCAAAATATTAAGGAGATCTTGGCAAATAGTTGAATTAATCATCTACTAATTTCATAGATAATGGAGAATAATCAATATCATACAACTGAATACCTGGCTTAATAGTGAGAACAGTGTAGACAAGTGGAGCCATCTAGACTCTTGGAAGGACAATTGAACAATCCTCAAACTTTCTCATGCTGAGCCAAGGAGTCTGAAGTGAGAATAGATCCCTAAGACACAAATCTATACTTGACAGAAGGTGCTGTGGTTATATAAGTTTAATAGAAACTTGAAGTTTTTGGTGTTGATTTTGTGACTTTTGGAAATGTTTCAGACCGTTACCCAGGACTAGAAGCTTGGTAAAGGAACTGTAATTGGAACCTAGAAAAAATGATGATGCACATAAAGTTCTCACAAAATAATTGACCAGATCATTGCCTGCAGTGTCTTGGAAGATGGAAGGGGCGTTTAAGGAACTTCTGGATTGGCCTAAGGAGATCTCTAGGCAGAATGCTGAGAGTCAGCTGGACTTTCCTAATTGTGTAGAGTGTGTCAAGAAAGGGGTGAATTACTGAACAGCTGTCCAGTTTCTAAGCAGGATTTAAGGGAAGTATAAGAGAGCTATACTTAATGGATTGAAAACTAAAACAGCTATAATTTTTAGTCCCTCAAGTCAAAATAAGATTGTCAAAATCAAATGTAGCCCAAAAGCATAGACTGAAATGGTTCTTACTCTTTGTAAAACTTGTCAAAGAATTAAGCAGTTTGTCTCACACACTCTGGCTGACAAAATGGGTTGTAGCAATAAAGGGGTATCTCTCATGGAGGTCTGATATGTTACAAATGAGTGTGATTTAAAAAAATATGTGAAACAGTGTGGATATAAATCAAATTGTGCAAAGTCCACAACAGTCTTCAATGGATTATATGGACAAAGGTACTGTACTTTGTACCCCAGAGAGACTGGGATTATGTAAAGTATAGAAAACAACAGAATTCTATCCATACACAAATGGAAGTTTTGCTAAGGGAAATATTCACAGGATGTAATTTTGTTGAGCTTTTCAAAATGGAGCAAGAGAGCTGGAGAAGGAAAGATGTGTGAATGGGGAATCAGAAAACAATGAAATAGGAAATCTGACCTAGAAATTAGAGTGCAGGCCGAGTCCCTGCATGTTCTGTGCTTCCTGAAGCAGGTCACCTAGTTATTCATGTCCAGATGGTCTTTGGAATTTTTAAGGCAGAGAAATTTCTATGTGCCTCAAATTCTGAATCTTAATAAAGGAAATCCTATTTAATGCCCCCTTTCCCCACATTTTTTTCACCCATGTAACTTAGGCAGTCATGGCAGGGTACACATACCTTGTTGTCTTAGTCCATAAATCTCTCAGCCAAAAAGTGTAAATGTGTTGTTTCTGAAGAGCTTTGTATAAATTTCTGGATCAAAAGGTTGTGGGCTTTGAGGGTAATACTATATAATTGGGGAAGACTTAGATAATTAGCAGGGTGTGGCTGTAAATTATATGTGGGGTCTATCTGACATTGGAGCCAGAAGGGGGAATGTTATTTGCTGTAAACATGGCTCTTCAAGGCTGTGTGTTTGCTATTGGTCAACTTTCCACAAACCAAGCATATCTGGGAAGTGTTAATCACAACTGAGGAATTCCCTCTGTTAAATTGGCCTATAGACAAGTCTGTGGATATATTGCTTAATTAATGATTGATATGGGAGGGCCAAGTTCACTGTGGGTAGTGCCAGTCCTGGGATCCTGATTTGGATAAAAAATAGAGTAAATATGTCTTGAAGAACAAGTCATTAAGTACCATTTATCTATGACTTCTGCTTCAATTCCTGCCTCCAGGTCTCTGCCTTGTATTCTTTATCATGGTTTCTTTCAAGCTACTATGACCAGGATTCATAAGTCAAGTAAACACTTTATTCTCAAGGTTGCTTTTGGTCATGGCTTTCTTATAGCAATAGAGGCCAGACTGACACCAAGACTGCAACTCTTATGGAACTGTATACTTTTTGATGTGACTTTGAGTTCTTCTCATTGAGATTCTTTGCCACTGCTTGAACTGTAGTGTGAATATAGTGACATGTATGCTTTAATTTGAATTGTTGGATTAGACAGGCCCGTCACTCTGCTGCCCTTCATCATATCTTTGTCCTATCATGAAAATACTGTAGGATGGTTGTTTATAGTAGCTCCTAGAAAAGCAGGTGCCTGCTGATACCTACCACTATTGTGTGTTTTATCTGTCAAAGTAGAAGAATGATATTTTATAGTTATTGATGATAAATAGGTTTATGTGTGTGCTGGGAGAGATTTAAAAAGGTAGTCAACTTGATATGTTAGGCTGTTATAAAAATACAGTAGACTGTATTACTTATAGAATAAAATGTTATTTTTCACAGTTTTGGAGAATGGGAAGACAAAGATTGAGGTATGAGGTATGACAAAGACTTGGAATTCTTTGAGGACCCATTTCTATATCCATGGTCTTTTCCAGTCTTTGCATGGTGAGATAAGCAAGATTATCTGTTAGATCCCCTCTTGTAAGATTTTAATTCCATTAAAGGGCTCCATTTTCATGGTCTAATGACTTCCCATAGGCCCTGTCTTCTAATTACTTAATACTGGAAGTTAAAATTTCTACATAAAAATTTGGAAGACAGGGATTACACACTCAGTCCTTAATCCACTTTAACCCACACAAGTCTGCAACTACTGTTGTACTCTCTTTGCTTTGTGAATTCAAGTGTCTTAGTCAGGGTTTCTATTCCTGCACAAACACCCTGACCAAGAAGCAAGTTGGAGAGGAAAGGGTTTATTCAGCATATACTCCACATAGCTGTTCAGCACAAAAGGAAGTCAGGACTGGAACCCTGGCAGGTCAGGAAGCAGGAGCTGATACAGAGGCCATGGAGGGATGTTACTTACTGGCTTGCTTCCTCTGACTTGTTCAGCTTGATTTCTTATAGAACCCAGTATTACTAGCCCAGGGATAACACCACCCATAATGGCCCCTCCCACTTTTGATCACTAATTGAGAAAATGCCTTACAGCTGGATCTCATGGGGGCATTTTCACATGGGAGACTCCTTTATTTGTGATAATTCCAGCTTGTGTCAAGTTAACACACAAAACTAGCCAGTACAACTGACTCTTTGTCAACTTGACATACAAACACATCACTATTAAGCCTCAACCCTTACATTTTTATTCATCACCAAGATCCAAATAAATTTAAAAGTCCCACAGTCTTTACAAATTCTTACGAACTTCTTTTTTAGTTAGGGTTTTACTGCTATGAACAGACACCATGACCAAGGCAACTCTTACAACGACAACATTTAATTAGGGCTGGCTAACAAGTTCAGAGGTTCAGTCCATTATCATCAAGGCAAGAGCATGGCCGCATCCAGGCAAGCATGGTGCAAACAGAGCTGAGAGTTCTATATCTTCATATGATGGCTGCTACCAGCAGAAGACTGGCTTCCAGGCAGCTAAGATGAGGGTCTTATAGTCCACACCCACAGTGGCATGCTTACTCCAACAAGGCCACACCTACTCTAAGCAGGCCACGCCTTCTAATAATGCCACTCCCTGGGCAGAGTATATACAAACTATCATACCAAGTTAGCAGTGGCTTGATACATAACATTAACATGACAGTAGTTAATATATTAGAGATGTAAGCTACTAAGTAAGTCTAAGTGATTCACCTAAACTAGTATTGCAAATTTCTATTTGTTGCTCATTACAAGAGGGAGTGTAAATTGAATCAATAGTTTACGGAGAGAGATAACCAGTCTCCTATGATTAGAAAGCTACAAATAATGGGGTTCTGTTGTACAGACACTGTTTCCCTTATTCTGATTCTGTTGCCAGGCTTAAGAGTGAGAAGAATAGAAGATGGATCAACACCTCTGGGGAATTGCGTTGGTACCCAAGCAGGAAAGACAGGGAGATGGCAGACAGCTGCCACAGTGATGGAAGCTAACAGAACTTCAATGCTGAGCACTGACATTTTTTTTTTTTTACCAGAGTTGGTGAGAGTAGGTATTTCAATCCATTTTTTCTTTAATAAGAGAATTAAAAAACAACAGAGCTTCTTTTCACGAAGAGGCTCATGTGCAGTTGTTTATGAACACGGGTTCTTTATTTAGGCAGGTGTGGAAAACATAGGGTCATTCAAAGAAAACATTTTTTCTTCTACATGCAGCATTTACAAGACTCTATTTGTATTGTAAATTCCCCCAAAGGAACATAAGGCTTGCAATATTCTGTGACATGACTTGACCCTATGACTGAACCTCCACAGAACATTTTGAAGATTATATTTCACTAAGCACTCTTTGGGGAACGCTGAGTTCATGGCTTGTGCAGTGTGTAATATAGACCTCTAGCTTTAAAGTTTATGTTTTCTTTATTTTTTCTCTATAAAGGCAACCTTTCTTGCCATATGTTTTAACATTTACATTTAATTAATTTTAAATTTAAAGGTGACCTCGTGAGAAATTCTGAAACTATTTCAGATATTCAAATGCATTTCTGCTCAAAGAGTCTATGATATGATGCCACATTTTAAACTCTAGTCTGTAATTATAGGTCAGATTTAATGATGAGATCTTTATAAACACTCACGTATTGAAAAATTCTCAAATGGCAGGTATTTCAGGATTCATATTATTATGTCATCACAAATCAATCTTAGGGACAGCTGTATAAATTCAGTACAGTTATACTACTAAATATGATGGTTACACTGTTAACATATTATATTATGTCAGCAGCATTAACACACATTTATTTAAAGGAGATGAAATTAAAGCTTACAAAAGTATGACCAATCCATTAACCAACTTATCTGTAAGTGACAATTCTTCAATAAACTTACTATTTTACTTGATGATTAACCCACTCTCTTTACGACTACAAAGTTACAGAAGAGACATGATGTTTGGTATTTAGAAGGTACGGTGGTATGAATGAGAATATCCCCATAGGCCCTAATGACTGAAGACTTGGCCTCCAGATGGTGGCACGGTTTATGGAAGGGTTAGGAGGTATTTAGAGAGGCTAATAATTTGAATGATAAATTTCCTCAAGTCTCTATTGCTTGAACGCTGTGTCCCACTTTTGGTAGTGCTGTTAGGAGAGGCTTAGAAAATGGTGTGCTGAAAGAGAAGGTATGTCAGTAGGGATGGTCTTTGAGGTTTCAGACCCTTGTCGCAATCCCAACTAGCTTCCTCTGCGTGGTGCTCGATGCTCAACATGTGTGCGCTCAGGTGCTGCTCGAACTGCTATGCTTGCTTTTTTTTTTTTTTGGCCTTCCTACCATAAGGGACCCTTATCCTTCTGGAATCATAAGATCAAATAAAAACTCCCTCTTCTTCCCTCCCTTCTCTCTGTCTGTCTCTGTCTCTGTTTCTCTCTCTCTCCACCCTTCCCTCTCAATCTCTCTCTCTCTCTCTCTCTCTGATGGAAAGAGAACTAAGAAGAGAAACACAGCTTCAAATGCATAACAATATGTACTATTAACTAGCTCTCTCCAGCCAGGGATGCTCCAGGCATGTTGCTACTATTTAAGCAAGGGATACTATATAGAGGCAGCTGATCATTGTGTTACTAGCTTTGAAGTGGATTTTGAAACCTCCCCTTTCTCCTTTTTTGTTACAAGCTCCCTACTGTGATGGGGTGCCTCACCTCAGACCAGTTGCTCTGTGTCTTGGAATTACATACTAAAATCTCTGAAACTGTAAGCCAATATAGATCACCTCTTGTTTTAACTTAATAACCTCAGGCATTTTATCACAGCACATAGTGCCTCATTGGCTTGCTAGACCTTAAAAAATTAAAATATTATTTTAGATTTTCATCTAATCATTTGTATTGTTGATAACCTAATTTTGCTGTAACAAATAAAATAGGTTATGTATCTCAGTATTTGTTTTTCTTTACATACATTTATGTCCTCCATTTGTCATAACAATAAAACTAATGAGCCTAGTCTCTCTGCTGGAGCTTCTTGTTTTTTGTTTAATATAATTTGCAAATATTTTCCAAGTCTGTTTCTTACATTGACATCCTCTTATGAGGAGAAGGAAATAGCTTTAATTTTGATGTTGCCCAATTTACTAATGTTTTCTTTTATTTTTTCATACTTTATTTACATTTCAAATGTTTCCCCCTTTCCAGATCTCCCCTTTGGAACCTCCCTATTCCCTCTCTCCACCACTTCCACTATGGGGTTGTTCCCCCACTCTACCCATAATCCATTTCACTGGAGAAATCTTTACTTGACTCTAGGTGTGTGTGTGTGTGTGTGTGTGTGTGTGTGTGTGTGTCTGCACACGCACGTGTGTGTTTGTGTTTGTAAAACAAAGCTCTTTTTAACAAAACTCATAAATTAATTTTAAAACAATTCTATATGACATAATTTTTCATTTAGCAAAAGGAAGTCAAATGGATGCACAAATGAAGAAGCATACAGAGCCTAGAATGAGTATGTAAATGGATTGTTGATGCTGGGAGAGAAGGGTATATATGAAGGCTGATCCGATGTATTGACATTACGAACTTATATTAGCAAATGAAAAAGATATCCTATACTCTCATTTCACTGTAATAGGTTATTTTTTGATTTTCATGACATTTTTACAAGTGGAAACTAAAGTTTTGATATGAATTTTAAAATCATACTTAGGTTAACCAGGTTTTAATGAGCAAGCTATCAGTTATTTGTTGAAGAATAAACTATCAGATAAGCAAAGGCAGATTTACAAGGAAGAAATAGATTTGAGGTACAAATAAAATATATCACAGATATGAGAACAAGATGATATGTTCTATAATACATGACAATTAGTGACAACTTAGAAACTTAACAGATATAATAATGAAACATGAGAAATTGCATGTGCACAATTTGATAAGTCATAACAGATATATTCCAATCAAGTGGTTATTCTACTAAAAATGATAAACATACCTATCTAAATATTCCTTTGTGTTATTTTCTATGTCATTTCTTTCTGTTTCTCAACTATTTAACAGTTACTGATCTGCTGCTACTATGGTTTATTTTCCTAAGTTTAAAAATCTTATGTAAACATCAATATACACCGTCCTCTTTTATTCACTAAACATAAATACTTTGAATAACTTTGAAATTAATCCATGTGCATTCTCAGTTCTGTGTTACGTTTGAAAATATTCTAATTTATCAATTCATCTATAGCTATCATTTATATTCTCTCTCTCTCAGTATTTATTTATTACAAACAAACCTGTGGAGAAAATAATGGTTGTGTCTGGGTGTAATAATCCATGGCTGAAATCTCATCACTTGGAAGGTTTAGGGACAGGACTTTGAAATATAAGACACTCGAAGACAAGCAGCAAGATCATTTCCAGAGGTAAAATCAACAAGAAAAAAAATATAAAAGTAATATCTTTTATCAAAATCTACTTTTTAATTTCTTTGTTTTTGTTTTGGAAGTACAGTGTCAAGATAATATGAAAGATGTGTGGCTAAATTTTAAGGAATTGAAAGCCATTTTCAAACAGGTTCTATCTATTTATATTCCTATTATCAGAGTGTAAGAGTTCTCATCAGTATATATTCTTGTCAGTATATGGTAAAATTTCACTTTTTAATTTTTACCATTTTAGTATCCCGCTAATGTATATTGTATTTTTTGTTAAAGTGATAGGAATGTTTTTATTCATTTTTTTTTTGTTATCCATATGTCTTGTTTGATGAATTGCTTTCAAATTTTTATCCAGTGTTCTAATGGAATAATTTTTTTATTGCTAAATATTGAGAATTCTGAATGATTAAATTAAAAAGGTTTAATTCTTTTTAAGTAAACTTCTTTATTAGACATATAATTTATAAATATTTTCTTTCGATGTATAACTGTGAACTTGGGTCTTCTTAATAGATTTTTTTAAGGAGCAGGGATTTTAATTTGTATTAAGTATAATTTATAATTTTGTTTTATTACAATATGCTTTTTATCTAATTTTTAGGTACATTTTTTTGCCTAACATTATTTAAATTTTTCCTTTATGATTTTTTTCAAAATGCTGCATATAAATATAGTTTTTACTATAAAAGTGAAAAAAGTGTATGATCTTTTGTTTTTGATTTTTGTACATGGCATTTGGTAAGAAGTAAAGTTAACTTTTATTAACATAAGCATATACATGCCCAATTTTTCTAACAGTAATTTTGAAAGGCTTCCCTATTTGCACAAAACCATTTATTGATCTTTGTAAAAAGTTAGTTGATCATTACAGTTTAGATATGAATTTTTACCTAAAAAGCACACAAGCAACAATAAATGTTCCCTAGCTGATGGATTAAAAAATGGAGAAGTCTTGAAGCATGAAGGCTCATACACAAGTGCTGCATTAATTAACAGATGGAGTCTTAAGTTGGGGTCTTTTAGAGGAGGAGCCTAGTTGAAGGAACTACTGCACTGGCAGCATGTTCTTTGTCACAATATCTTGTTCTTGGCCACTCTATACATTGCCCCGTTAGCTTCTTGGCTACCATAGGATAATCAGCTTTTCTCCATCATGTTTTCTATCATGGTATTTTAACTCTTGGTGGCTCAGAAACAGGGTGTCTAGTTGATCTCAAACTTCACTCTTAAATCATGGTCAAAATAAACCTTTTGTATGATTTTCTAAAGTATTTGTCACAGTAACAGAGATTTATTTACATATTGATTGTATATTTAAAATCATATTTTTTTAAAAAATAATTCTATATTTGATATTATAATACAATTACATGGTTTCTGTTCTATTTATTTATATTTATGTATATATCTACATCAATATTTTCTTGTCAACTACATCTATATTTATAACAAGGCAATACTGATTTTATTACTATATTTACTTGCAACAGAATCTTATTTTGTAATACAGTCTATGTACAAACTTTTTCTGTAGTTCAGGATAGACTGATCTTATTTTTTGTATTTGTTTTGTTTTGTTTGGTTTGGTTTGTTCTTTCTTTCTTTTTTTGTGTCTTTGTTTCTTCCTTGTTGTTTGTTTGTTTGTTTGTTTGTTTCTTTTCTCTCAGCCTTCCAAATGTGGAATTACAGCTATAGAACATTGTGCCTTGCTTTTATCACTACATTTTCATAATAATATATGAAATATAATGCTATTTTCTAATAGTTCTTTTTCAAAGTATACTGTGGTTCTTGTATGTCTTATTCATGTGCACAAAGAATTCGTAATAACATTGTCAATTTCCACAGAAGTGTCAATAAATTTAGGTTCAGTTATCACTTTAAATATATTATATACTCCAACCCATGGACATAGCATATCATTTAATTGTTTTATTCTCTTTTGTTTATTTTAGCAATGTTTTATATATTAAAATTCATAGCTTTAAGGAAGTCATTTCTGTAGGTATGACTGTGGGAATATATGTGGTGTGTGTGTGTGTGTGTGTGTGTGTGTGTGTGTGCGCATGAATATTAAAACAGAACTTTACAACCTGGAAGTTTTGGGAACAAAAAGCAGAAGAAATAAAACTTACAAAATATAGATATTGCACTGTAAAGTGCCTTACTCTCTGTATACATTTGTCTTTTATACACGAATATGAAATAACTTGTTTCTTAAATAATAAACTTTGTATATAGTAGACAGAAATACATATTAGCAGGTAACAAGAGATAAAGGTTTTGAAGAGTACAATGTTACATACAAAATGCATAAACCAGTGACCCAGATAGGACAAATCCTGTAGTATGGAATCCACATAGGACAAAATTGAGTACAATAGCTTATTCCTACCCCAAGGAAGGGATCGGCTGTCTGGTTAGAAGAAACCTCAGTCAGTCAATAGGAAACCCACTTAGAGAGTAAAGATATTTGACTTTTATGATTTGAGAGGTAGTATATCTTGAAGAAATGAACATATTTGTCTTTGTCTTAAAGTGCTTTAGGATGTGTGTTCAAAACTGCACTATATCATCTTACTACAGATTTGTGTATGTGTTTGTATCCACAAATATGTATATATTTGCATACATATGAAGCAGAGTTCTTTTTAGTGGCTAGTCAAAGCCTATTTATTTTCAAATAGTAATCACTAGAAAGCTCCATCACCTTTAAGCTGACTGAAGTAGCAAATGTAACAGCACATTTCTGTAAAATGTTTGCATCTTCATTTCACTCTGACTTGTCTAAAAATTCTTGAGACTATGGTGATCAATATTACTATCTGTGAATATATGAATTTGATCAATTTGTAATAGTTTATAATTTTCTTCATGCAGTACCTGCATTTTATGAACCAAGCATGAAAGGGATCACTTGCAGTTTCAGTTTGTTTGTCTTTTAAATATTACTTTCTCTTAGATAATGCATTTCTTATAGTTTTAGAATTAAAGTATTTATTATGAAAATTTTACATTTAAATAGTTGTAAAAATAATGTTGACATCTTTTAGGTTTTATGATTGTGTTGTTTTAACTTGTCCTAAACTTGGCAAACTTAAACTTTTAGTTTGACAAACATGAATACCCTTCGAAGTCATAATGAAAAAGTTCCAAAATCTTTCAAGTACAACTCATATTCCAAACTGTAGAGTTGAATGACAGAACTAGTATTGAGATTTTTCTAACTGTATTTCTTAGTTGCCTTTACTGGTTTTATAAAAAAAAAAAAAGGAAGTTTTTAATCAATTCATATGCTTCTTCTACACAGACATCTGTCCTGCTTCATTTGTTAATCGTACTTCACTACGTTGCTCTTCAGGTACACATGGCAGGGCTTCAGTGTCTCTCGAGAATCAGAAGCCTATGACTACTGTGTGTGAATGCCTAGTGTACTTAGTTTCAGACCTACTCTTTGATTTTTCCTTAAAATGGACCAGGCAATCAGAGTCAATGAGAATTAAAATTTTCTTAAAATATGAAATGAATATATGAAGACAGTACTTTTGCTTTTTGTCTGATACACTCACCTCTAGATAACCTTCTTTTTATTTATTCCCATTTATTACCCAACCGAAGGTTTTTTGTATTTGTCAAATATTTTGATAACTGCTAAGAATAAAAATTGAAGCCAATTATGGCTAGGTGCTCCAAAATAAAATTCAAGGTATGTATCTCCAAGAAAGAAGTCTTTATTCTATAGTACTGTCAGTATAAAGGTTATTGATTCTATATAGAAGTCAATAAATATTGCCTATTCCAGTTGATATGAAGAACTAAAGTAAAGGCTTGAATATATAACACAATCAATTTCTCCTATTCCTGTCTTCTATTCCTTTCCATGCACATCTGTTTTTGTTGTTCGTTTTTTCATTCCCCAGAGCTCAAGAGTAGTTGTCTTGTAGTTATGATTTTCACCTTGGTTATCTTACAGCTTGCTGGTTTTATCCTTCTAGTTCCTTTGGGGGTAACATCTTAATCCCTTTCTTCTCTCTACTTCATAATAGTGTTAATGATGAAGATTGTGTGTGTGTGTGTGTGTGTGTGTGTGGTAGTGGGGACACTGAAAATGCTTGATGTACCTTCTTCCTGTTTAATTTCTCAGTACTACTATCTGTGCATGAGTCTGAAGTTACTATCCAAGCTCTATTCTGGCATCATCTTCTATTCTTTCCCTTGTTTTTCATCTTCTGAAATCCATGGCATTGTAGTTGTGTGGTTGTTTAGCTGTTGATGCTGAAGAAGAATATCTTTTCTCTATATTGCTTCTGATGTTCTTATTCATTTTATGACAACCGGAAAAAGAGAATTGTTTCTGCTTTACTTTTCTATCGTCATTCTCAAATCCAAGCTTGCTCCTGAAATAACCGTTACATTTTCACACAATTTAACCCTCAACTTGAAAGTAATGGAACATAATTTTTTAAAAAATAGAAGTATTTTTTGATTGTTTTCAACAAGGAGCTTCCAACAGGAGAGTATGTCCCAGAGGAGGACAAGAGAAAAAATAACTGTCTTTTCACCATATTATGACATTAATGTGCAGGCAGCATATATTTAATCAGTCAGTCAGTCAGTCAGTCAATTCACCAATCAATCAATCAACCACCAAGAAACAGATTGTGAGAACTGAATTCAATTATATAAATACCTACATAGAAGACATGGTACTTATTCAAAAGTGAATTGTCTTTTACTCACATCTTATACATGAAATGTAAAACCCAATTAAGAAGTTTTGGAAAGGAGACATTTCAGTGAAGTCAATGAGACAGATGAGAATGAATTCCAAGTGCTTTTTTATCTCTTCTGGGAGCTGCATCAATCAAGGGTTATCTTTGCTTTGGAACGCTTCATAACTCTGGCTTAGAATTCTGTGTTGTTGTTTTGTGGGCTGATTCACTAAATGTCACCATCAAGAATAAATGAATTCTGTTAGAGATTAAGAATTAAAGAAAAGTGTAGAAGAGAAATAGAAAACTGTTGTCGGATTTACATTCCAAATATCTAGGAAACCTTCATATTTTAAGATGCCTGTATTTAAATGCATTTTAAAAATGCTTTTATGCATAGAAATGCCATTGAATGAGTTTCTGGTTATGTTTGATATTTAAAATAATTTATGAGTATTGTACAATTTGAAAGATTTGCATTGCTAGTATTCAAAGATATTTTAGTTCTTGTTTCTGAAAGAAGTATTTGTGTGTGTGAGTGTGTGTGTTATTTTAAACTCTAGTGCTTTTTGTTTTTGTTTTTTAAGTGAGCTGCCAATGTTCAGTTCTATCAAAAGGAGAATTATCAGCTTCCATTGCAGCTCTCCTGATTACACAGACGTTTATGATGTCCAGGATTGTATTTTACTTTCCTGAGTAGAGCACTGCGTTTTTCTCTTCAAGCAATTGCATAATCATTAAGTAAAATTCTACTGATTATCACTTTCATAAGATTGTGTAGAAAATAGGGAAATAATTGATAATCAATCCTTCTTACTATTTAAATTAAAACCAGGGCAAGAGAGATGGCTCAGTCAAGGAAGGTATTTGCTACTAAGTCTGACAAGTTGAATTCTGTTCTTGAAACCCACATTGTTGAAGGACAGAACCAAGTTTCACAAGTTGACCTATGACCTCCATACACATCCTGTGGCACCTCGTCATTCCTCACAACAACGACAGACATAGAATCACATTTATGTGGAGAAATGTGAAAGCACCAAGAGGGTACACCTTTAGAGTTGGAAGCAGCCTTGGCGGTCCCTGGGGGGGGGGAATGGGAAGCCAAAGTCCAGGAACTCAAACAGTGAAATGTTTGGAGTCATCCACTGGAATTGATAAGTCTCAGCATCAGAGGCTAAAGGTGTGGTTGAGATAATAGTGAGATAGTAGCTCCAAAATGTTGAGTACTTGGTAGAAAATTATCTAGGTGTGTACTTAAAGCCAATGGCAGGATGTGCTATTTCATCCAAGGCAGGTAGAGACTGCAATTGATTGGAAGTGCAGGCAGTAGTAGACAATGAATTGAATGGCAGTAGTGGGTTTCAAGTAAGCCATGTTCTGATTGGGGCACTCTCTTTCATAAAGCTTTGAGCAATGGTGAAAACAGGGATGGAGACCTAACTTTATCCTCAATATTTGGGAACAAGTGTTTTTAAGTCTTCTGTGGTTTTAGGGGTTGCCTAAGTAGGAATCATTGTTGGCTGGGATAACTCTACAATTTAAATTAAAACCAGGACCAGTGAGATAGCTCATTGGTTGCAGGTATCTGCTGCCAAGCCTGACAACCTGAGTACCATTGTAGCCCACACTGTTGACAGGCAGAACCAACTTCCATCATTTGCCCTGTCATCTCCATTCACATACCATGGCACCTGTTCAATTTGTACAAATAAATGTAAGAAAATTAAATTTAACATTATTTTATATCATTAAACATAAATATTTTATTAATATATTGTAGATACTCTTGCACAGATTTTAAGACATTTTTATTGTCTTCAACTGGAAATTTTTTTCAGGTACTGTAAGCATACTAGATACATATTCTGTTCCTATGTAATGACTGAAATTTTCATTTTGGTCTTATGGTTTATGTTTTCTTTTGTTTGTGTATTCAGTTATTCTCAAAATTTATTATTATGACTTCTACATAATGAGTGGGAAAGACACATAAACTTTTCTGAGACATTGTACTTAATCAACTTACAAAACTCCTTGGATAATTATGATTTTAGCTGATTTTCCTCTGTCTTGAAAGTTGCAAATCATATCATCTAAAGTTAATGATAATTTAATATCTTTCTTTCAGAAATGTAGCTGTTTTCATTTTTGTTTTATTATCTTGACTATAACTTCTAAAATTATACTGAATGATAAATGTGTGGGTAAGCATTATTTTTTATGAGAATATGTCTTGAAGTAAAGTCTATTTTAGGTTACTGATTTGAGAATTATAAACACTTTGAGCTAAAAGTAGTTTTAGCTAATAGAATGTATTTAATTTCTTCATATGTCCTCTTGATAATTAGCAAGATGGTTGTTTCTCTTTTAACATGGTTGATAAAATGAGAACATTATATTTCAAACAAACTTGAAGTAGAGTCAACTCAATGTATCTTATTCTTTGACTACATTTTAATGATAGCCCCAACTTAAAAAGTAAAATCTCTCATTGAAATTTCTTTTCAGTATACAGCATTGAAAGAAACACTAATGAAATGAATTACAAATCACACACACACACACACACACACACACACACACACACATATGCATAAAATAGTGTTTCCTAAAGACTCAAAAGAAGTCATGGATGTGGATTTGGCTTAGCAGCTTTTTTTGGACTAATTGATAAAACTTTTACCGGCTTTTAGACTTTCATCTGTCACCTTGGATTTTTGTTATTTGTATAGTCTCAAGAAATATTCAGACAGGAGTGAATGTGAGTGAGTGTCTGTCTCCCTAAGATGATGAGAACTTATGAATCGTGGATCCAGGTTCAAGCAAGTCATTGGGCAGTGCAGACATGTGGGAAGATAGAGTGGAAACCACAAGGAAACTAACACATAAAAATCAGACAGCTGCTGGGAAGACTTCAGCCATGAGCTCTCTTCAGAAGCAGTCGAAGTAGAGATGGCTTTGCAGAATATCTTAGGAGAGGGTGCAAATCTAGTTGTGCTGACCAGACAAAGGACAAAGCCTAAGGGTTCCAATAGATCATCAAGTTCTCCTTAAGACCTTGGATGAAACAAAGTGCTATGTGATACCTCATATGCAAATAGCCTGTCCCACAGAAG
This sequence comes from Rhynchomys soricoides, assembly GCA_019843965.1. Lineage (NCBI taxonomy): Eukaryota > Metazoa > Chordata > Mammalia > Rodentia > Muridae > Rhynchomys > Rhynchomys soricoides. Next base: position 9,170,885 of record JADRCH010000047.1, read on the forward strand.
ACCAAGGGCAAGGTATAGAAAATATCCTTTTATAAATTTTACTTTATTTTATTTTACTTATTCACTTTTCATTCTGCTTCCTACCCTTTCCTGGTCATCCCTTCCCAAAATCCTTCCGCCATCCCCCTCTCTCCTTCTCTGAGTGTGTGCATGTCCATCTGACCCAACCCTGGCACTTCAAGTCTCTGCCAGGCAAGGTGTTTCCTCTCCCACTGAAGTCAGATAAGGCAGCCTAGGTACAAGAAACATAACCCACGTTCAAGCAACAGCTTTTGGGATAGCACTCGTTCTAGTTGTTCAGGACCCACATGAAGACCAAGCTGCACACCTGCTACATATCTGCAGGGAGGCCTAGGCCCAACTGGTGTATGCCCTTTGATGGTGGTTGAGACTTTGAGAGCTTCCAAGAGTCCAGGTTAGTTGATTCTGTTGATCTTCCAGTGGATTTCCTACCCTTTTAGGGCCACCTGCATAGTGTTAAATCATTATATCAAAATGAACGAAAACTGTATAAGTAGAAAGATAGTGAAACTTGCTGTCAATAAACATGCTTGTCGTGTGTTTTGTGCCCATGTATTTTTTTTTTCAGTTCAGCATTTTCACTGACAACATACCTTAGAAAGCTTTTATTTCTTGGCCTATACATTTGTTAAGAAAAACTGAGTACATGACTTGTGCGTATATGAATTATTTTATTGTTTCTTCTGGAAGAAATTTTTATTCAGAAGCCTTTGCCAGAAATAAATAAGTAAAGATGCAAAATTAAAATAGAAATGGAAAGTAGGAAAGATGGAAAACATAGTTTAAATGATGGTAAATGTTAATGGTCTGTTCATACACACACAAATTGTCCTTCACACTGAAGTGTGTATTAAAGAGTAATGGATAGATATACTCCTCGGTGAGATCTGATTTGTCTAGCAAATCCTTACTGACATATACTCTCATTTACTACAATATAGCCTTTTGAAAATGCCATTCCAACAGAGCATAAAAAAGGTTATTTAGATTAAGTATAGTTACAAGATAAGCAGTATACTGAGTTCATTGGACTTCATGCTCACTCATTTAATTTCTACCGCTCCATTACTCTGAATCAAACTGTCCCTGAAAGAACAAGAGGAAGGAAAAGGCACTTAAAAACACAAATCACAGGCAGAGAACATTCTTCTTAAAAACCAAATGGTCTCCATGTGTTACCATTTAATACCATGGAAATTCTTCCTTGACTTTTATAGCATGCGGAGAAATTGCACAGATCTATTAAAGAATGCAATAAAAAAAAATGAAGAAGAAGAAGAAGAAGAAAAAGAAGACTGTGAGGCAGGTTAACGGTGCCCAGGCCTTTATCATTCTAGATGGGCTTGGAACTTCAAAACACTGTAAAATATTATAAATGGCATCCATTTGCATCTGTGTGAAGCTTACACTGTAATGAATGCATGGCCACTTAACCGTTTATTGAATACAGGAAGAAATACGACGAGACCTTCAGTGATATGTTTTAAAATGAGGCCCAAAGCCAGGTTTTAAGGACAGAGTGCCAAAACAGTTTATCTTCCCTTCTTTTTATTTAACTTTAGTGCCATTAAGTGCCAGAAGAAGGCTTCTTGGACTTCACTGAGATTTTAAGTAATTACTGTAACCGGGGGAAGTAATTTTAGAGGGATAAAGTATCGTGATGAAGTATAAACAAGAGATGTCTGAAGTCTGTAGGGCAGACCGTGACAGTGCTGACACAGTTATCCTGGATGAGGTGAGTGACTGTGAAGACCTTCCTCGTGTTCAGGTGCATTTGACAGTAGCTGAACTTTATTAGTCTTTAATGGCTTTCATTAATTTATATTTGCTGTCCAAGAGACTATGCATTGAATGGCGATCAGATCATGCTCTCCTTTACTACATATATAGCCCCGATGAGGGCATGAGGGAGCTCAGACATCCTTCATAGGTTGTTTCTGGGAACTGTGTTCTTCTTTTGTGGTTTCAGACATTTTTCTTCTCCCTGTGACATTGAAATGATATGCCTCTTTGAAAAGAACAATCTGCCTGAGCTTATTGACTCCCCATCTGTCCTTAGCTCTGGCCCTAATAGCTATTCTTCTTTATATCACCCCCATAAACAGAATTAGCAGTATATGGACCCCCTAAACCCCCCAACCTTCTTTACCCTGGCTTTTCATAACCTTTTCTTTGCACAGTTTATAGCAAGGTCACAAAGGGCTTCTATACATGAGTGACATCTCTGCTTTTGAAAGGCATCTGTTGTGTCCTGTTGCTAGCTGCTCTATAGCATCGCAACTCTCATTCGTTTCTGTACATGCTCGGAGTTCTCCTCTGGGCAACTTCCTCATAGACCAACTTCCTTACCTTCTTTGCCTATAAACATGTGAGCTTCGTAGGGTTGTTATAGCTTAATTCTTTTCTCAATCTGAGACTTCTCTCTAGAAAGTTTGCAGCTCCTTCGTTTAAATTACAATATCCCACACTGGCAGTGGGGCAGTGGTGGCGCACACCTTTAATCCCAGCACTTGGGAGGCAGAGGCAGGAGGATTTCTGAGTTCGAGGCCAGCCTGGTCTACAGAGTTAGTTCCAGGACAGCCAGGGCTATACAGAGAAACGCAGTCTTGCAAACAAACAAACAACAACAACAACAAACAAACAAGCACCCAAAATCTCAATGATATGCTTACAGCAGCATTGTAGACATAAGAGAATGGGACCATTATCATAGACCATATGAACTATATCTGGCTTATCACGGTCTCTCAATACTATCTCTTTCTGCTAAATGCATATAGCAAACTGCTGAGAAGTCATTTTTATTTGGATGCTTCATTTCCACTCATAGACTACAGTGCTTGTTTTCTCCCATCCACATCCTTCCCAAACTTTGCTATTTCTAGTTTTCCTCATGGCACCCACCAATACAGACGGAATGCTATTGTGTTTTTGATGAGATGTTCCTGACCATAGCTGACAACAACCAGTCTACTCTCTGTGTTTATTGTGTTTTAAAAGACTCCATCTTAAGTGGTAAATGTGGGATGGCAACTCACTCCCTCATTTGATGCCCTGTCTTCCTGCTGGAGGTGGGCTCTGTAAGTTCCCTCTCCCTACTGTCAGGCATTTCATTTAAGGTCCCTCCCTTTGAGTCCTGAGAGTCTCTCACCTCCCAGGTCTCTGGTGCATTCTGGAGGGTCCCCACTACCTCCTACTTCCCTAGGCTCCCTATTTCCATTCTTTCTGCTGGCACTCTGGGTTTCAGTCCTTTTCCCTCACCCAATACCAGATTAGGATAGAACTCCTTAACTCCTTTCTTTTCCCCTTTCCCAGTGAGCCTCAGCATTCTATCTTTCTAGTTCATCTGTACTCACTGCTTCCACCACAAGCCAAAAGCCTTCTATTCTTCTACACCTCTTCAAAAGCTTGACAAATGCTTGTATAATCTCCATCCTGAAATCAGAGTTTCCCCCTAAGAATATCTTTTAAAAATGCAAAGATAATCCAATCACCATCTGACCTCAATCCTGTTTATTTCTTCTTATTGCTCTTGGGAGAAGGGAAACCCTAATCCTTGGCATGAGCTAAAAGGTCTTAGTTTACATTTGTCTTCTATTGGCTCCTGCAATCTTATTTCAAATGCAAAAATCACTCCTGATGACCTTGGGTTCCTTCTACCAAAATCATATTTCCTTTGGAAAATACAAGCTTCACTTTTTCTTGTTGCCATGTACATATTTGGGTCAGCTTTACTGAGGTGGATTGAAAAAATGTTCATTTTAAAAATGTGCAGTGTGAACACTGAGTATTCATATACGTTTTAAAAGAATGATCACAATCCATTAATTGAATCAGTACAATCATTGTTTCAAAACTACTTCTGTTTTGGTGACAGAAGATTTAATATCTTCTCTTTTCAGGTAGCAAGGATACAATGTTGCACTAGCCATGGTCATAACATAAAATTCACTAAAGCCCCAAGACATTCATATATAATGGGAACATTTTGTCTAACATAGATCAGTATTCTCTAACACCCAGTCCATGAAAACCAACTTTTCTTTCTTATTCTCCATGAACTCAATTTTGAAAAAAGACCAAGTTTTCTCTGTTTGGCTTATTTCACTGAACATAATACCCTTAAGCCTCATTTGTGTTGTCATAAAGGCAACTAATGTCTCTCTTTTGTATGGAAAACCAATAACTCTCCCCTCATATATGAGATAATATATTATTGAGATAATACAGATAATATGTACATCTATTCATTAAGAAATTGTTTAGTTTTTTCTATTATTATGGCTATAGTGGATATTAAAGTAATAAACATGAGAACAACGATACCTTCTTAAAAATAATTGATATTATTTTCTTGTATATATTATATATGCTGAAATGGAATTATTGAGGGTAATATTGTTAACTCAGGGAACTTCCATATTCTTGCTAGCTTTTTTTTTTCTATTGACCTTGACACATCTCTTGACATCTAATAGGTATGAATTGAGTGTGTGTGTGAGTGTGTGTGTGTGTGTGTGTGTGTGTGTGTGTGTTTGTGTGTGTCTATGTAGGTGCATGTGTGTGGAAGCCAGGATAAAAGCTCAGGTGTTATTTTCAACCACCCTCCAGTGCTTTGTACTGTTGTGGTTTAGATGGGGACTTATGCTGGCCTGGAGTTCACCAAATCAGCTTGGTTCTCTAGACAGTGAGGCCCTTCTGTATGATACAAATTTGGTTATTTTATATGAGTTATTTTCAGGATAGAATTCAATTCTGTGTGCTTGACAGACGAACATCCTTACTGACTGATCCATTTTCACAGACTACAGATCTGTTTTTGATTTGTATTTTTCTAATAAGTGATATTGAACATCCATTTCTATATGTGTGTACAAATTATGTCTCAGAAAAATCTGATTCATATTCTTTTTTTATATTACGTTTTTGAAAGTGTGATTCTGCTGTTGCCTTTTATAAATTCTTCATACAATTTAGGCAATAACCCCTTATCAGATGTATGGTTTGAATAAGAATGGCACCCATGAGCTCAGATATTTAAGATCTTTTTCCCAGTTGGTGATGTTACTTGAAAAGTTTTATAGAGTCCATCTTAGCTAGAGAAAGGACTGTAAAGGCTGAGCCTTGAGATGTAAACGTTCAGAAAACTCCTAGATTGTTCTCTCTGTCTCACACTTATACTTGAGAGTATGAATTGTCATCTTCCAGCTTGGCCATGCCTCACATCTGCCATGCCTCCCTGTCATGAGATATAGCCAGTCCCTTCCTTCCTTCCTTCCTTCCTTCCTTCCTTCCTTCTTTCCTTCCTTCCTTTGTGCTGGAGTGTCTTTTTCCATGCTTTCATGTTTAGACTGGATTTTGTTGTTTTTTTTTGCCATTAAAGAACAGGTAGCCGATAAGTAAGTCATGTTTGTTTTTTTTAAACTCTGTCTTTATTTATGTGTATGTGTTTGTATGCCTGCTTGTCAGTATGTGCACCATATGAGTGCATTGATTACCAAAATGAGAAACAGACATCTGGTTGCCTGAAATCTGGAGTTACAGACAGTTGGGAGTTGCCTGATGTTGAGTGGTAGAGACTGAACCCAGGTTCTCTGCAAGAGCAGTCATTGCCTCCAAACATGGTGCTGTCTCTCCAGGCCCATATTTTAAATCCAATCTGCTAACCTATGCCTTTTGACTGGAAAATTTAGACTACTAAAATTCAGAGTTATTATTGAAAATTGTGTAACCCTTTATGCTAATTTGTTACTTTTTTAACATTTAGTAATTCTTCATTAGTAATTTGCTTACTATTAGTCAGGTTTTCTGTTCCTGCACAAACATCATGAACGAGAAGCATGTTGGGGAGGAAAGGGTTCATTCAGCTTACACTTCCACATTGCTGTTCATCACCAAAGGAAGTCAGGACTGGAACTCAAGCAGGTAAGGAAGCAAGAGCTGATGCAGAGGCTATGGAGGGATGTTACTTACTGGCTTGCTTCCCCCTGCCTTGCTCAACTTGCTTTCTTATAGAACCCAAGACTACCAACCCAGAGATGGCACCACCCACAATAGGCCCTCCTTCCTTGATCACTAATTGAGAAAATGCCTTAGCTGGATCTCATGGAAGCATTTTCTCAACTGAAGCTCCCTTCTCTGTGATAACTCCAGCTTGTGTCAAGTTGACACACAAAACCAGCCAGTACACTTACTACGACTGTATGAACACAGTATATTATACTTTTGTGACCACATTGCTGTGTTAATCTTTCTGTTCAGTGTGTAGGATTCTTTGAAGTATTTTATCTAGTGCTGGCTTAGTAGCTACAGACTCTTTTAGTTTGTATGTATCAGGGAAAGCTTTATAGTCTACTTTAAAAATGAAAGGTAACTTTGCTTTATATAGCAAACTGTCATTTCAGTTACTACCTTTTAGAGTTAGAAATATACCACGACATGCTTTCTTGGTTTTAGAATTTCTGTTGGGAAATTATTCTATTATTATGACACATTCACCTTCATATATGACTTGGTGCTGTTCTCTTAGAGCTTGCCATATATTGTGGTGGTTGTTGTGTATAGTTTGTGTTTTAGCTGTAATTTGACATGGGGCATTCTATCATTTTGCTTTTCTTAATGTCTCTTATAACTTGGTGGTCATTTCTTTCTCCTCATTTGAGAAATATCTTGTTATCATTTTATTGAGTATATCTTGAATGCCTTTAGCTTCTACTACTTCTATGTTCATAATTCATGAAATGCTGTGTTTAATGATGTCTCATATATATTTCAAATCCTGCTTGTACTTTCTTCTTATTTCATCTTTATTGTAGTCTGAATGCTCTAATTTGTATATCTTGTCCCCCAAATCCTGATTATTTTTCCTATTTGGCCCAACCTGTTTATCAACCTTTCCTCTATGATTTTACTTATATTATTAAACTTTTAATTTTCTTGTTTAACCTTGATGGTATTCATTATTTCTATTTCTTTATTAAGATTTTCTTTCATGTGGCATTCTGACTTCCCATTTCATTCTTCTCTTTACTTGTGATTTTTATTCAATAAGGAAGGAATGGTTATTTGTGGGTTCATTATTTTATGAAACAACTTTATAATGATTCTCTTGGATTGTTTGGGATTTCACTGTAATTGGAATTTATTATTATGGAGTTTGTAATTTTTGGAAAAGTCACATTTCTTTGATTATTGCTTTATTCCTTCTGTTTATACATTGGAACTATTTCATGTTTGACTGTGTGTGTCATTGGAATTTTAATCACTTTTGTTCCTTCAGTTGACATATTTGTGAATCTCAAATGGAGCTATGTTGCAGCAGAGATAGTGAATGATTACTACCAGCAGACTTGGGGTTTATCTCAGTAGCAAAAACCTCAGCCAAAAGGTCCAGATGACTGGAAACAAACTCATAAACTCATAAACTCCCCAAAATAATACTAATTGTGGAAGCATTCACAACTAATAGATAGGTTAGCTCTGAAAATAATCACAATGAAAAGGAAAAATCTCTTGGTTCCTAGTAACTTTTGAAGAATTAACTTGCATGCTCCTGATACTGTAATATGTTACTGAGGGTAGACATAGGACATAAATAAGCAGAGTAAGACTAGCGACTAGTACCAGGACAGGAAAGAAAAATAAAATGTGGAAATAAAAATGGTGGCAACAATAAAAGTGAAGGAAAGAGATAAGGATGATCCACTTTTGGGAAGAAAGAATTTTGAAAAGAGGCAAAGAAATCTAATCCCACAAACTAAAGCAAACCAGACCTGGAGACACACAGGAAGGATCCTTCAACTTAGGAAAGCCTACTGAACCAAAAAAGGAAGATAAATAGAGGTAGAAGTAGAGGTAGAGGTGGAGGTAGAGATAGAGATAGAAGAAGAGGGAGGGAGGGAGAGAGAGAGAGAGAAGGAGGGAGGGAGGGAGAGGGAAGAAGAAGAAGAAGAAGAAGAAGAAGAAGAAGAAGAAGAAGAAGAAGAAGAAGAA
>JADRCH010000047.1:9178907-9318816 GCA_019843965.1 Rhynchomys soricoides
AGAGAGAGAGAGAGAGAGAGAGAGAGAGAGAGAGAGAGAGAGAGCACATTTCTGTGCATGGGTGACCCCTCACTGGAGTGAACATGCAGAATCTGGTTCCATGCATTTATCTGAATGGGTACACATTCCACATATGTTCCAATGCTATTTAGATTGGTTTTATCACAAGAATTTTTGAAATAGTTTACTTATGGTCATGTTTTTCTTTTGTTACTATTCAACTTAGAGATATGATTCATGGGTCAGAGAGTGATATAATCACCTGCAATGACTTAGCCACTCTATAGAGAGTGGCTTTGACTTAGCCCTGTTAAGAATTTATCACTGCAACCCCTTTTCTGTGGAGCCAGTGAGGCTTGTCTCAGTCTTTACTGAGCCCAGATATATTTCTTCCAGAATGATTCAAAGATATTCTTTCTTTTCCTTTCTTTTTTCCTCCTCATCTTCTTCCTTCTCGTTTGTCTTCTTCCTCTTCTTCCTATTTTTCACCTCACTCTTCTCTGTTTCTCTGCCTCTTATTGGATATGGAATTCAGAGTATCACACATGTTATACAGGCATCCTACTACTGAGTCCAAAGATTTTTTCCTTTAAACTATGGGTGTTTCAGAGGTCAAGTCTCAGAGTATGGACCTCTTATTCTTGCCCTGTCATAGAGTGGGCCATACAGGCTAAGAATCTTTGCAACTCAGATTGCTCATTTAAACATTCTTAGGTCCTTTGTAAGGAAGATAAGATTTATTGGCACTTACAGACTTCTATGTAGTAAGCAGATACCAGAAGTCCTGTAATTATGATGTTTTCAATCTCGGTTGGCAGCCTTTAGTGTCTTCCTTTCCACCTGTCATGTGACTGCCTTTGTTTTTTGCATTAGTCTCCTCCTCTCCCTCCCATCCCTTTCTCCTCTTACAATGACCTATTACTGAAAATGTAGTATGTGAGGTCTCTCCAGTACTTTATCTATAGGTGTATTCTGCAGTTGCAATCCTCGACAGAGACCTCACTCTGTTTGCTCATTGAAGTTTCCTTTTTTCCTCTGATACTAGTATTAGTGTCATTCTACCACAGCCCAGTTCCAGGGATAGCTGCTCTCTATCTCTCCTGCTCACTTCCTAGAGAACCTAAACAGTGAGTGTGTAGTACCTGCCATCTTCCCCCTCTTGGTCTATTCTTACAAATATATTCAATCTATTACTAAAGTAATTGCTAAAGTAATAGGCTTCAGTTTTCTCTGAGGTTTCTAGTACTATATAAAAGTTGTATTATGCTTTTTTACCCTTATTAATCTGTTAAATCTTAGTTAAAATTCTGAGATTAGCTGGAACATTATGGGAATATAGATATTTTCCACACCTTCAAAATAGTGTAGAAAACACATTTATTTTTATGTAATGTCTCCCTTAATTCCACATTGTTTTTATTAATTTATTGGAATTATGCTATAAAATTGATTTAGGTTTCAATATTTTCTGCATAGTATCTTTCCATTTCCTTACAATGTTCTTTATTTTGTTTTGGGACCTTTCTCATCTCTGTTTTATGGTATTCCAAGTTATTAAAATTAGATTATTGTGGCCATAATGATACTGGAAAATGGACACAAAATCCAAGTCAGACAGATCACAAAGTTTTAATTTAATAATATTAAAGAAAAAAATTTAATCTCTATATCTTCATTTATTAATTATCAATCCAAGTTAATGTAAGGTTTGGAGATTGCAGTAATTTTTCTATAACAGGTATGAAGGATATGAATACAGACAAATAAATCATGTGGAAAATAAAATGAAAAGATATTAATCAGGGAGATAGATAGATATTTATTTAATAATCTCTAAAATAGCTCCTTCCAAAGATTTCTCATTTACTGAGGACCAAATTAAATGCATTAGTGTTTTAAATGACTTAGATAGAAGGGTCTGCTTAAAATATTTAGAAATAGTCTTGAAATTTGTAGACATAGGTAATAGTCTTTATTGTTTAAACAGTTTCTATTACTCCTTAAAAATACATTTGGAGGAAAGAGAAATGACATCACTGTTTATTGCAGTATTGCTGATAACTAACTTTAGCGCAATAAAGACATAAGACAAATGGTTGTGCCATGCTTAGACATTTATCCTAGTGATATTTCCTGAGACATTTCTTTATTCAGCTACTGCTGGTCAATATTTGAGATCCAAGAATCATTAATTATTATTATTAGTAAAAATTATTAATAGGTGGTAAGGTTTATTGATAACTTCCTGCTTATTTCAATCGTTCTACATGTTTATCTATTCTTTAAAATTTTGGTATTTTATAGTGGGTTGTGTCTCTGTTGTAAAGAAATAAAGTGAGTTTAGATAGTATATATAACATGACATTGACAAGTCTAGATCTCATTGAAAGGAGGACTGTCTCCTAACCATACAACTAACCCTTAAAATCATCAGTTATCTATAATTAGTCTCCACTTAAAACTGCCGTAATGAATATTAGTTTTCTCACAGCTTCTCAACAATTTTAGAGAATTTGTTATTTTGAATCTAAACACTTTACCTAATTAATCAAAAGTTTCTCTAAAGACTTTTCTGTCTACGTTTATATTGGTATAAGTTCAGTGTAATGGTGAAGACATGCCTCAAATGTACGTTTAACATTTAAAACCATACATCAAAGAGTTCATCTCTTGTGAAAGAATAAAATTTGTGACACTGGCCATTATAAGGTATTAAAAAATTCATGGTAACTTTTGAAAAAGAAGGAATGTTATTAACCTTGGTGTCTTGACCAAATTACAATTCGGGTAATTACATTTGTCTTTCCTAATCTCCTTTTCAACTTTCAATTGGGTGGTGTATTCTTAATGGATTTCATTACCCAGTCTTCCTTAGGATTTAAAGGAGGACTTATCTTCCAAGACTGGGTCCACTCTAAATTTATGTTCTCTATCTCCAGTTGAGCTGTCACTGAGACTCATTCACTGTGTGTGTGTTTAATTTCGTATTCATTTTGGAGTTTGCTTTCACACTGTAAAGTTCTAAACCATTTCCCTTCTGCTTACAACCCAGGATGCACATTGCAGTATTCACTACTGCAGTGCATTCTAAAATACTAGAAGCAAACAATATCTGAGGTTCCATGTAGCGAATGCTTTTCTTTTATGCTCATATGGAATGTTCAACCTCTCTTGAGAAAGTCATAATCATTTCAGAGAGCCAGTGAACCATATTCTGTGTGTGAAAGTTGTCTGTACCTTTTCTTCCACAACTCTACCAATCTTCACCCTTGCTTTATTTCTGCCTAGTTTTCAAAGAAGCCATGTGCTCCCACATGCACCCTGAGTGGTGTCCAACCTCTATGGAACTTATCATATACACCCATATCAGCTCACACCCATCTTTTACAATTCAACTATATTTGTTCCCTAAGCATTTAAATGATTGGTTTTTCTATGTCATTTAAATACCTCCGTTTTGCCCTCATTGCTTAACCTTACTGATATCCACACTTTATTTATTCTTTGGTCAATATAACCTACTTTTCATACATTTAAATTCCACATAATACTATTTTCTCTCTTGCCTTGCTATGGAAACTGTTCTTTAAAAATAATCAGATTAATTTCAAAGTGCAAAATCAATATCCTTTTGGGCATATATTTTCTTAGCATGCAAAAGTTGCATTTTTTCTCTTGCCTTTAATACTGTTGATAACTTCTGATTCACTAATTTTCATACCATCTCTGCCTTAGCACTTTTTATCTTCCTTTCTGCATTCTCTTTACTTCTCAAAATTTAATGGACATTATCGCCAGTGTTTTGTCTCTGGATTTATTTCCTTTACACAATCTATTTATTAATCACTTTAATTTAGTTGCTAAATTGAAAGGATTTTTTTTCAAAAGAAGAAAAAGTAAAACATAGTTTCCGTATATTTATTATGTACTCAGTTGTCTAAAATCTGTACAAGAATAACTACACTTACAGAACGATACCAGGGATAGTATAATCATTTTAGCACTTAAGGAAACAATGACTGAAGGTGGCTGATAGGTTCTTGATGGATGGCTCAGCAGGTAGACGTACTCCACCGGAGTTCAACCCTCAGGACCCACATGACAGGAAAAGAAATGGATTCTTTCATGTTTTCTTCCTACTTTCACATGTGTGCACATTACACACACACACACACACACAGAGAGAGAGAGAGAGAGAGAGAGAGAGAGAGAGAGAGAGAGAGAGAGAATGAGAATGTTTAAACAGTGCCAGAATATATCAAAACATATGTGGCTTAAATTTAAATTTCGTGCCATCTTTATACTTTGTACAAAAAGGCAAGGTATGATAGACTAAATTTTGTTTTTCTTCTCATTCTTTTATCATAGTGACCCAAATCAATAGTGTGACTGTGTCTACAGTAAGATTTTAGAGGTCAGTGAACCCATAAGGACACAATTCAGTGAATCCAATAGGGCTGTGGCCTTTAAAAAGTACTACTAATAAGACAAAGAGAAAGACTTCTTCCTTCTAGCTCTCTCCTATCCCATCTCCTCTCTCCCCCTTCTTCTTCTGTCTCTGATTCTGGCTCTCTGATTTTTACACCTGCCGCTTTTCTTCCTCCTACTGTCCCCTCCTCCCTGAAACTACATGTCTGTGACTGACTTCAGGCTTAGTAGACAGTCATGGGCAGCTGACCTTGGATTTCTGTCTGCAGATTTGTGAGAAAATTTATTGCTATTACTTTACCGACCTGTAATTGTCTATTCTTAGATAGAGCTTTTCTGCATGATACTTGGTTATAACTTCCTATATTTACCAATAAACAAGGCAAACAATTAAATGTTCAGCATTAAATATTGTTAAGTGCTCCAGTTATGGTGCAAAAGTTAAAAACTTTGCAAAATGTTTCAATGGCAAGTAATCTTGTGTAACATATCTACCTGCCAAATTTTGAACTCTTTTTTTTAAAAGTCTTACAAAGGGATAAAGGATTCAGTGCTTTCTGTAATTATTATTCTAAACACGGATAAAAATTGCTACATTAATGATTTAGAAAAAAATGTGTTGGTCCCTATTTAACTTAAAGTATGTATGAATAAAAGAAAAAGAAAAAAGCGTGTTGAATAATGAAAGCTGTTAACATGCCCCTAAAGCTTAGTGTGGGCCAAACTCTGAACTTTCATGCCTGATCTTGTTTAATCTTCACAGAGTTTCCAAGTTTAGAGTATTAATTATCTTCATTGAAATGTCCATCTTAATAACATGGTAGGCTACATTCATGGAGAGACTTGTCTGCTGAAAATAATAATTGTCTAAAATGTGATAAAAAGTTCTTTGCAAGCAAAAACTAGTCTTTCAAGATAGTGGAGTATTTTTCATGCTTAGGACAGATCAACGTGCGAGGGGAAGTGCTAGCTTTTGTATTTAGGAATTTGCACAGCGCTGAATCAGAGCTTCAGGTTTCATATAAGGTCCTTGGCTAATGCCCAAAGTGTATGTTAGGCAATCATTTCCTTTTCAGACTCTGAGATCCAGGTTCACTACAGTCTAAGAGTGAATTCATACCAGATTTTCTTTGCTTCTTACAGAGAGGACTACAACAAAAATTACTATTTCGATTCTGAGTAGTTTGAACAACTGGAGGGTGTTGTCAAGCAGTTGGAACCACAAGGATTGTCACTGACCTAATTTATACTTAAGCCTAGCGGAAGAACCCTGACTGCCTTGGAAAGCTCTCTTGCAGTGTTCCTACCTATGCCTGCCCTTCTCTATTGGCAAAGTGTGGATAGCATATGAGAAAACACCAGGAGCAAAGGTCAAAAATGCTGACTGGTAAGCTAAACTTAAACAGAGAGGCTCTAAAAGAACTGCTTGTTGTGCTTGGTGACATGAAATCCAGGCTTCAATATGTGAAGGAAACACAAGCCTGTAGAAATTAATAATGTTTAAAAACAGCTAGAATACTTAAAAACATGAAAATTTTATAGACATAAAATGTTAGATAATTAAAATGAGAAAGCAATGGTCAATTTGAAGAAAAGTTTTGGATGAAGAATTAGTGAACCAGATGATACTTACAGAAAGGACACAACAAGAAATTATGAAGAAAAATGGTATTACTGACATAATTCACGGAGGATAACGTAGACTTTTATTCTGTATAATTTAGTTCTAAATGTAGAAAAGTAAGGGCGTGTAGCAATGAATATACTGTGAATTACACATTGTTCAAAAATGTTCCAGAACTGATGAAGTTACAAAGCAATTCAGGAAGCTCAGGAAGGATGTCATACAGAACAAAAGTACCAGAGACCCAACAGAAAGAGGTATCAACTGCTGCAAGGGTGAAGGAGACACACTCAGGTGGAGAAGAGGTTATTGAAGGCCACCTGCAATGCAGTGACTGAGGTCAGAAGAACATGGCTTGTTGACACCAATTTGCCAATAAAAAAATATATTCTAATTTGCCCTAAGCAGCACGTATTGCTGTCAATAATAGCAGAGGAATTTAAGCTAACAGCTTATCATGAGATATTTGTAGTGAAATAATTCAAAAGTGCTTCAGAAGGGAGAGAGAACATCTGAGAAGAGATAAATTTCACAGAAGATTGTAAACACAAGGGTGAGCGGAAGACAAGGAGGCTTTACTAAATTATATTCTCAATGAGTCCAGTATCTTTATTTTATAAATGTAGATGATGGTGGCAGAAAATCTGAGTAATTTTCTCAGTATTATGTAATCACTGTCTAGCAGAGAGAGATTTACAGTTAAGAATATTTATTTGTATATATACACCCTGTGATTAAGTCTCTGCTTTCCTAAATTAAGAACTAAGTAAACGGACTAGTGAAAATATAAAATCCATTTCACAGAACTAGTAAACTAAAAGATAGATATGGCAAAAGATTATCAGAGAAACCATTAGGTAAAAAGTCAGGTTCTGAGATTCATGGACCCAGCACCAAATTACCTAGGTGAGGGAACTGGTGTAAGTCTCTTAATATTTCTGACCCTAGCTTCATTATCTGCAATATGGGAATAATATCTGTCTCCTGTGCCAAAGTTATTGTAAAGAGAAACTGCAGAATGGCTTCAAGACCAGACAGAACAAATAACACTAGCTAAAACCTTCTTCAAGCTGAATGCATGTGACCTTCCCAGTTCACAGGCGGAAACTTTCTTTCCCACATAGTGGTATTAAGAGGTCGGGTCTTTAGGGTAATTCTATGGCACAAAGATGAACCTTCATTAATGAGGTCAACAATTCTATGAAGAAGGGCTCATAGACTTAGCTCCGTCTGCTGTGTAAAGATGCAGAAAAAGAAATGTGATCATTTATAAATCAGAAGACTCAGCATACATCAAATCAGCTGTCACCATAAAACCTGATTTCCAACTCCATGATGGTGAGGAGTAAATTTCTTTTATTTATAGCAACACAGTAAATGGTGTTTTGTGATAGCGACCTTAAGGGACTTAGACACTTTTTTTTTTCTTACTCATCACTCAACATTCATGGGCACATCAAAAACAGGAAGAGAATGAAGGGAAAGGCTGGCGCTGTGGACAAGAACAGCAAGGTATGGCGGAGAAACAACTTCCTGTTTCATTTCTTATAGTTGTTTGCCTCATAATTTTAAAAGGAAGGGTATAGAGTATCCTGGAATCCTTTTTGTGTGTCATAATTTACTCTGGGTGACAGTATTTTAATATTCTGATTATGGTCATGACCACCTTAATAAAAGTGAGTCTCAGAGCAGTGTTAGCTCTGCTCAAATTTTAATTTTCAATCTGATTTTTCCACTGCTCTTCATCTTCAGAGCATTGTCTCATCTCCCCAAATACATTGCTTGTGGTTTGCCCCTGAATCTGAGTATCATAGATTGGATAGAAATGTTCATTAATTCAGTATGTACATACAGAGATGGAAGACCAAAACATATCATGTATCCTACTCCGGTGGATCTATAAAGTGAGGCTGAAGGACAAGTGATAAAGATTAGTCATACTGTATGTACATCAGCAAAAATAGGTGATAACAAAGAAATGGAGACAGGGGAGTTGGAAGGGCTAGAAATACATTAAGTTAGATCTCAAAGGGCAAAGATGCAGGGCTTTATTTTAGTTTAAATGACTTAAATGCAACTAGTTGTTCAGATCTTCTGAATCATCTATACAAAATTCCCAGCTGAAACAAATATAAAATAAATTCAAATATCCTACGTAAGACTTTATTCATAATCTGACAAGAAATTTTATATGAAAAATTTGTTATGGACACAAAAACCTGCCTTCATAATTTTCTTATAGCCATGTGGTCAGAAAAATCACAAAAATTGGGGCATGTTTATATGCAGAATCATGGGAGATGAGACCACTACAAATTTTCCTTAAGAAAAAAAATGTTGGTAAGTATAAAACAAAATGCTCATTTTAATCTAAAATCCTTTCTTGTTTTATGTATCTTTAGTTAGTTCAGAAAATTATATATATGGTTATATATTATATACATATGAAGTTATGTATTATATACATATATACACACATGTCTATGTCTATGCATGTATGTGTATGCTAAGTACACACTGTATAAGTGAATAATTATGACCATTTATTTATGCCAAGTTCTGGGAGAAACAAGGCTTATAAAATTTAAAATGAAATGGGTTTGAAGAGCATGAAGTGAGAAGGCAAACTACTATGCAGAATATCAAGAACACAGACAAAAGCAGAGGAGGAAGATTAACATTTGAGAGGAGCTATCATACAGAGACACTTCTATTTTATTCTATTGTGGTTTCCTGGATGAAAAGAGCACAACATATCCTCACTCTTGGAAGTCTTAGTTCCCACATCTGGATGTCAGCAGCCCTCACTCCCTTAGGGAACTCAAGTCATGAGCTTTTCCTGGCCTCTTCTGTCATCTGGGAAAGCTGGCATCTCCTGTGTTCTTGGCTTTTGATTACAGTACTAAAATATCTGCCTCTGTGCTCTGCTGGGTGTCTTTGTCTCTTCTTTTATCTGAGTTTGTTAAATGAAGATGCTTGGCCTTATACTTAATGCTTGTCTAAACAATCTACAACAATGGTCTTGTTTTAAGTCTCTTAAATTAATTATATTTGAGATGCCTTTTTTTCCAAATAAGGAGAAATTAGTAAATTGGAGATGAGCACATAAACATATGCTTATGCTTTCCTTAGGGCTACTTACAGGAGTCGGTAAAAAACGGAAAACTGAAGAGGTTTACATCTACTTCAGTGGCCCTGAGGCTTAACATCCCTGCAAGTATTTCTGATTGTGACCACCCACAGTCCTCAGGCTATTATGTAGCTATTCTCTTCTTGAAATCCAGCAGCTGGAATTAACTGAGACCTGCACAGTCTGTGTCCATTACTCTTCTGTCCTAGAGGAGAAGGACTTGTGAGGTCTTGCTCCTCCCTAAGATTTTATAGACAGTTAATAGTTGCTAGGGAAATGTGCTCACAAGGACACCATCTCCCTAAAGACTGACTGTAAGTCAACGGTTGTTAGGGACAGTATCTCACAAGGCCATGCACTTTCCCAAGAGCGTATATGGGATTAAGTATTGGTAAAGAGTAGTGTATAGTGTAGCCAACCATGTTCCTTTAAGTATCTATAAGTATACTGTTTTCCCCAAGCTAGACTTGAACAGAGCAGCTTGTTTGATGTGTCTTGGTGTCTTCTCTGGGATGAATAGGTGCTTCTCTCCCACAATAAAAGAAGAAGATCTTTAATTATCTATAGTGAAAGAATGTTTTAGAAAGCAATATGCAGATTACTAATGCTACTTTATTCAGTATGCATGGTCCATCTGAAATAGTATCTGAACCTTATCAATAATTGGTTACTTTAATGAAAATAAAGACATATATATTTGAAATAAAATATATTTATTTATTTTTTACTCCTGCCATAAACCTTTTAATTTCTGAGAAATCCCAATATTTCTATATAAAAGTAAATGCTGGGGATGGAGAGTCTGCCTAGTGGTTAAGAGACATGTTATAGTGTATATAGAGAAGGACTCTGTGTGGGGGGAGACTGGAAGCAGAGTGATGATTGGTAAAAAATAATAAAAATAAAAAGACAGAGCCTTCCCAGGACCAAGGGCCTCTCCTCCCATTGATGCCTGACAAGGCCATCCTCTGCTACATATGCGGCTGGAGCCATGGGTCCCTCCATGTGTACCCCTACACCATCATAGAAGCAGGGAGAGGGGGGATGGGATGGGGGTTTCTGTGGGGGGGAAACAGGAAAAGGGGATAACATTTGAAATGTAAATAAAGAAAATATCCAGTAAAAATATTTTTAAAAAATAAAATAAAAGACAGAGACATGTTATTCTTAAAATTACTTACATGTTTGGTTTGCAGCACTTACAGTTATCTGTACTACAGTTCTAGTGGATATGATAACCCTCTTTTGGTCATCAGGGAGAAAAGGCAAACTTATGATTTCCATGTTTGCAGGAGAGGAAAACACATAAAAGGATGCAAAATTAAAGATAGACAAAAGTAAATATTAAAGAAGATATCAATACTAAGCAGAATAAGAAAATTCACTTGTTTTTCTCTTTGTTAAATAAAGAAAACAAAATAAAGCAATCAAAAAATGACTAAAGAAAATTGAAGCATGGATGTAGACATGAGAATGGAAAATGAATTGTACAAAAGAGAAACACAATGTGGAACAGCACAGTTGCATAGAAAAGTGCCACCAAGAATGGGAAAAGAAGACGTGAACTAAGTGTTTAAAATCCCAACGGGTGGACAGACCAGGTTGCTTCAGGTACATGTCTTCTCTCTTGACTATCTGTATCCTTATGTGTTAGAAAATGCTTTCTCCACTTTCTGTATACAGGATTCTTCAAACCTCAAGTATGTCATCTACTATGTACCAATGACTAATCAGCATGGCCATGACAAAGAAGGAGGACTACTCTCTGAGAACCTCCACTTACAGCAGCTAAACTACTCCAAAATGATCATTTTCCTTACTCTTAAAACCATGCCTTTCAGTGCTGCACGAGGCCCATTTTCTTCTCTCAGGAAGCTGTAATGTATATGATTGAGTCTCTCTTTTGCAGTGAGTGACTGGTGTACATTTATCTGTTCTTTCTCTTCTTTCCCTGGTGTAAATGCTTGAGTTTGCAAATGGTCTCTACTGGAGCAATAAAATGGCACCTGAGCACTTTCATTCTAGTTCTGAACAATGGACAAACGTTTCATCTCAATCGAGTTACAAACTTAAAGCAGGACAACCAAAGCACATTTGTTGATTTAAACATCATCAGTTAGCTGTGCTCGCTTTTTATACCTTTCCATAGATGGGAAGTTTTCTGGCAGTAAGATACAACATCCCAGGTTGTTGCTGGGTGTGTTTAATGAACCAGCAGTATCTGATCAATTGTCTTCTGCATAACTGGGCAGAGAATCTGTTGTTCTCACTCAGTTTTTATGACATGTCTCAGAAGCCATCGTAAGAATGGACTCTTTAAAACTGGATAGCAAAAGCCACGGCATCCAACCTCCTTGACTATGTTTGTGAAAGGTTGAGAAGACAAATGAAAAGAACATTATGGGCCTGTCAGTCTCACCTGAAATCATTTGCTCCTATTCAAAGTGGCCAGGGTGGCAGACAAGAGTTCTAATGGGGATTGACCCTGGCTGCTTGTGCGAAGTAAACAATCACCTACATTCTAGAAATGGTTTGGCACTTGGCAGTTGATTTTTTTCCCAATTTATATGTTATGTATGATTGCCATTCTCATTTGTCAGCAAGCACTGGGGTAGAATTTAAGAAGGCAGGATATTCAATAATCTCTTAGTGGCAAGAGAAAGCTTGTGGAACTTGATGCAATATTTCCAGAAATGTTTCTTCTGGCTGCTTAGGATAAAACATTTAAGAAGATACAATGACCTTTGGAAGAGAAACCCAGCTCAGATCTCAAGGGACATTATCTTGGGCTTGAAGCTCTGCAGATCTACTTCAAATATTTAGCTGTTTTGTTAGGTAATAAGAGCATTACAGCTTTAATCTTTGCTGTGATTTAGAAAAGAAGAAAGACATAGAGATCTGTTTACAGTACATATTAACTAAATGCATTCATTTGCATAATTCCTCTTCAGGGATGGACTGCATTATACGGAGATTTCTGTATGTGGAACTGCAGGAATATTTTAGGCTTCAGTGACACTGAGGTCTTAACTTAAAGTCTATTAGATTAGTACAACAACATTTCCTGATTAAAAATTCCCATTAGTTGCACGACATCTTCTGAGAAGTACTTTTCACCTTATGGTGCCAATAGGGAAGAATAAATATTCTTGTGTGAGAGTGAATTCTTTGTAGAAAAGTCTGAGGTTTCCCTGAAAGGTATGAAAATCACAATTTGATGCTGGAGGAATTTAAATATTCTAGAGCAGAGAAAGTCACCACACAGCTCTGTCCTTTGTAAGGCTTTAAACTCTAAACTTCTGATTATGTAAGATGGTTCAGAGAATGCTGACTCAGGGGCAGATTTCAATTTTGACATATTTATTAAAATGGGAAAAGTATTGACATTTGTTCTTAATTGCCAGCTATAACTTTACTTCTAATTACTTTAGCACACGTGTGGATTCGATTATAATTTCAAATGTTTCAAACCACTCCACGAGGCATTGTGTTCTCAACATAATAGGACAGGAATATATAACTTTCATGATTGAAGAGAAGAAGTATGAGGAAAATATTTAACACAAATGACATTTTGAAAACCCTTATGGGGACCTATTCCTGCAGAAGCTTCTTAAAATATGTACATACAAAACTCTTTAAATGGAGTTAACAGTAATGAGGATGTCATTTCTTAAGCCATTGGCTGCAATGCACCATGGGACTATATACCTATATAGAACAATGTGTTTTGTATTTTTAGAAGTTGAAATATCCTTAGGAAAAACATCTTGAAACAGAATGGTTTGGGCTTCAAATATGGGACAAGGCAAAAATACCAAAAACACCAAAACACATTTCTTTCTCTTTTTGATGTTGTTTTTTGTTTTGTTTTGATTTGTTTTGTTTTTGTTGTTGTTGTTTTAAAATTTATTTATTTATTTTACACTCCAGTTTTAATTCACCTCCCACCCCTTGTCCATCCTCCGACTGTTACATATCCCATACATTCTCCCACACCCTATCTCCACGAGGATGTCCCCACCTCCAACCCCCAACCTGACCTCTGAACACCCTGGGGCCTCCAGTCTCTTGAGGGTTTGGTGCATCTTCTCTAATTGAACATAGACCCAGAAGTCCTTTGTTGTATATTTGTTGGGGGCCTCATATCAGCTGGTGTATGCTGGGTGTTTGGTGGTCCAGTGTTTGAGAGATCTCGGGGGTCCAGATTAATTGAGACTGCTGGTCCTCCTATAGGGTCCCTCTCCTCTGCTTCCTCCTCCTCTGCTTCATTCAGCCTTTCCCTAATTCAACCACAGGGGTCAGCAGCTTCTGTCCACTGGTTGGGTGTAAATATCTGCATCTGACTTTTACAGATGCTTGTTGGGTCTTCTGGAGTTCGGTCATGCTAGGCCATTTTTTTGTGAGCACTCTATAGCCTTGGTAATAGTGTCAGGCCTTAGGACCTCCCTTTGAGCTGAATCCCACTTTGGGCCTGTGGCTGGACCTTCTTTTCCTCAGGCTCCTCTCCATTTCTATCCCTGCAGTTCTTTCAGACTGGAACAATTATGGGTCAGAGTTTTGACTGTGGGATCACAACCTCCTCCCTCATTTGGTGCCCTGTCTTCCTGCTGGAGGTGGGCTCTATAAGTTCCCTCTCCCTCTCTTCATCTAAGATTTTTGTTTGTTTTTTAAACTCTGGTAGTTTACAGTAAACTTACAAGCTTATTCCTCTGTTGTAGCTATAAGTCAAACTGTTTTCCATTTTCCTTTTTAAAGTATATTTTGCAGGCAAATAAAAGACTCAAATCATTATCTCCTCTTATTTTTCTTTCTTTTCCTCCTCTTTCCCCTGATCTTTCCCTTAAGTTTTCTTTAGGAATAGCGCTTGCAATCAGCTTTTAGATACCGCTAGTATGGATGTTCTATGCTTGGTTTCTTTCTCACTTGTTCTGTATTAGTCTTATGCTTCTGAAACAAAATACCTGAGGAAAACAACATATAAGGAAGAATAATTTATTTCAGTTCATGGTATCCATCCATGTTCAGTTGACCTGGTTGTTTTGGAAAGAGGCAGAAGAGCATCATGGAAAAAGAGCATGGTAGGAGAAAGGCCATTCTGTTGAGACTGGATTTAAAGAGTGAGCAAGGAGGAGGCAGCCAGAAAGAAAGACTCTATATGACTAGGTCCCCAGTGACATAGTGGTTCTTCCAACTAGTGGTTGACTCCTAAAATTTTTACTACCTCCCCAAAGGTCATTATGAATCCACCAATTTGTTAATCCTCTCATAAAGTCAATGCCTTCATGCTATAATGACTGCCCTTCACCCAATTTTAGCATCTAAAAGCTTCTATTGGTTATAAGGCTGTGCTACTTGAAACTGTGGGGGTTATTCAGATATAAACTATATTCAATGACAAGATGTTTAGATTAACAAAGGAATCTGAAAATATCTGCTAGATAAGTGGTCATAAAGAAGAGTATGTGTATTCCAAAATTAAATTTCAAACTCCTTCTGGAGAAGGCCCAAATTTCCCGCATTTTGCCTACATATAGAAAGATTTTGTGCTGAGAGTGCCATTAGTTTAGATGTAATAGGATGGAAATACATGCTTACCTTTGTGATTTTAATTTCAGTACATTCAAAATCAGGTTTAGTTGGGGTCTTTGAATATGTAGTCTAGGAAGCAGAATAAAGGAGTCATAAAATATAAATAAAATACAGTACAAAATATAAACATAACTGTTTGGTGATGAATGCAATCAAATGTAATTCTCAGCATCTGGCATGAAAATGAAAATCTTGAGAGAAAAATCAAAACAGTTATAATGACAATAATAACACACAAAACACAAAGAGATGCAACATACATTTTTATTACACATTGCTAGTTTAGCATGAGTGTCTTATGTACATTATTCTTTAAGAAGCAAACTCTAAATTTTTCAGTTTTATTCGAGAACAAATCTAACTTTTTAAAGCTAGTGTTTTGTAACTTTCATTTTCATCAGCAGAAACTGTGAATTTTACTTTATAAATGAGAATGTTGTATTTAAATATATTGCATTGTAGTCTTTGATCTGAGCACCATAACATCTCCCAGATATTTAAAATGTATGAAGAAGATGATATTATTTATATTTATTAAAAGAATCCATTCTTACATCTTGCTGGCTTCCTCCAATTTCCTGTTACCTAGTATATGCATTGACTTGTGCTATATAGCATATTGCTTTGCTCATCTATGTTTAATTAAACTTCACCCACAAAACTCTATAGAGCAGATTTAAGTTATATGATAACTACCTTTTGGGCTATTCTAGTGATGTTATTAAGTTTATGTTGTTAGTAAATACACATAACAAGCATCCGGTAAAGATTCTTTGCTGTTATTTACATTATATACTATGTTTAAAAAGACACGTCCTATTGCTTGTATCTCTTCATATAAAAATAGGAGCTTGGGACATTCCCCCATCCATGTGGGCATGTTGTATGGTATAGTCCATGTGCAGATCATTTTTAGGCGAACATAGTGCCGAGATTTTGCAAACACTGCATCCCTGTCATGTCTAGAGAGTATCTTTGGGCATATATCTTAGTCCTCTATCTTTTAACATCTTTCCACTCCCTCCTCCATTATTTTTCTGAAATTTAAGTGTTGGGTTTTGTTGTATATATATCAGTAAAGGGTGGGCATCCCAATCCATAAGTGTTCAGTCCTAAACACATGTAGAAGCATCATTAAATGGATTTATATAAATGTGTGTGACAACAATAATTAAAGAATTGATCATGAATTTGAGAGGAAGTGGAGGGACATGGGAAGAGTTGGACACTGAGAAGGAAGAGTGCAAATGATGTTAAAATGATGTTAAAACTTCATTTTTGAAGTTCTCAAAAGAAAAATAATTAAATTAATAAACAAACAAAAAGGCAGGTTTACAGCATCAAATCATGTGGTTCAGCCATGGAAGAAAAAAAGTCATTTTCTAAATGTTAAACACTTGGCATAATTGTCTGACCTTAAAGGAAAGGCATCATACTGAAGTTTCCAATGAAAGCTACTTGTGCTGCTGTGAATACAGCAGTGGAGTTGCCTACCCAGTTCCTCATCTTTTTTATTGCTTTAGTGTAGTGTGGTACATGATCTTTGGTAGAATACAAGCATTATGTAACATTCTGGAAATCATTTTCTGCATTGTGAAATTGTCAAGTGATGTTTTCCTAGTTTTATAGTATCCAGTTCAGAGTATTTCCTGAATATGGTTCATTGGTCATACATTCTACACTTTGTGTTTGGCTTTCTTTAGCCTAAGATTCAAAACCTATCAGAATTGATTTATTTTGTGCAACCAAAAGCATGTTGCAATTCCACACTTCTGTTTCTGATGGTTGCCTGCTGCCCTTCTGCAGGTTTGGATCATGGAGAGTGAGGGCTGTATTTAGAAGCAAGTGTGATGCAATAAAAACTACACATCTGAGTCATCAAAGGGAAAGCAGCAATCAGCAAAATAAAGTAATTTAACAAGGACTGAACCAATGATTGTAGGCAGAACATTGCCTTAAGTTCATTAATAAGACTACTAAGTTGGAAATTTACTTACTGAGAAGGTAGAAGACATTGACTGATATGGCCCCAATACTCTTATTAATGTGCTACCTGTTCTATAGAGCTGTGTGTGTGTGTGTGTGTGTGTGTAATTGGGGAAGATCAGTGAGACATAGATGAACAAACAGTGTAGAAAGGTCCCTGGCACTTCTAGAGAACATATACATAGAAGTTTATACTGTAACAAAAGTACGCAGAGTCTTCCTGCCTTGGAGACATGGATGGATGGTGTTCCTTTTTCTTTGCATTGTCCACTTTATGATTGGGATGAAAACATTCACTCCAGCACACAGGTAGTTCACCACTTCCTTCATCAAATGGTCTTGGCATCATTTCTTTTAGCAATTAGGAGGAGTACTGAAAGTTGACATGCATTTAATTTAATCATCTTTCAGAAAGAAGAATTTGATAAGAAGAGTACAAGAAGCCTAGGAGACAGTGGAGACTTCCACAGTGAAAGAAAGAAAGAAAGAAAGAAAGAAAGAAAGAAAGAAAGAAAGACCAAAGTAAAGCTGAATAGTGTGAGAAAGTGTGGGTCTGAGGGTCTGATGTTCACAATGGAGACTGAGTAGCATAGGAGGAAAGTTAGCAGCAATTCTTATTTTAAAGAATGCAAAACTCAAGTTTTCTACATACATTGATTACATATTGACTCAAAGGACTATGCCATGGAATTTTCAATACATATTTTAATAGGACACAGGGCTTCATGAGTGTCTTAATTTTTCTGTACATAACACGCTTTCCATGAAATGAGACCAAATACTGTGTTGGTCTTTATTTTGCCTGAGTGTTGCAGATTTCCATCTGAATGCACACAGCACCAGGGTGGTGTGCACTGTTACTTCTTTTAGAGTCCAATTTCCCACATTGGCAAGAAATATAGACAAATCCATATGACACTGAAACATATTTCAAGAAGGTTATTTTTAAAGGGGGGCATATGACTTAGTGAAATTTCCTCCTGTTCTAAGATGTCTCTCTTTGCTCTCCTTACAAGTTTAAACTGCTGGCTATTTTTAATTCTGTCCTTGATTCTTTTCTTTTGTTTTCCACTTAATATAGATGTTAATTTTAGATGGTTCTCTTCCTTGTCACCAAACACTTCCTGTGTGCTCTTACATCCAACAGTGTTCTTATTCTCATTTTTAAAAATAAAGCAGACACTTTCTGAGGTCCTATTTCAAAAGCTTTAAATATATTGAAATGACTTTGTGTTATTTCCATTGTTAGGTAAGCCAATAGCACAAACTCTATGCAACTGAGACCCTATTGTAAAATCCCAATCCATGAAGGAGATTAAGTAGGATACCTTATAACTGAATCTGATTCTTATTTAAAAAATAGATTAAATAAAACATATTTCAAATTTTTGAAGAGATTTTAGAATAGTAAGTTTAGAACCTTATGCTCTAATTTCAATGACTTTATTTACTTAAGTTTATAAAACACAACAAACAGAATGGAAGAAAGATTCAAGGTAAAATAGAGAATGAAGATTCTTACAAGAAAAGAGAAAAGAAGAAAAAAAAAAAGCAAAGTCAAGAGGCAGTGTGGGAAAATTTTGTATTTCCAAGGCAGCCAAAGGGTTCTCTCAGAAGCTCCATGCTGTTAAGCAAACTGTTTCTTTGAAGTAGCTTCAGCTATATGTGGGAGAATGTGGGGAATATCTTGCAAGGGGAGGTAACAAATAGCTTCAGATTGACCCACATTCTGGGAAGACATATTGCATGCCATCCCTCCTTACCTCTGTGTTGCTAAATGAGTGAAGAGATATAATCAGTCATATATATGATTCTGGAAGGAGAAAATGATCTTACAGGACAATCTTTTGGTGCCAGATGTCCTGAGGTCTATACATGTACCAGCTCATGACAGAATATGTATACATTGTAGGAGCCAAAGTGATTTAGAGAAAAATCTTACAGTTTGGAGATACATCAAATTTGACATCCAACATTGAGTAAGACTTTCTAAATATGGCAGCGTGCATTCAGGCATATTCTCTACACGCTATAGTAGAAGCTATGGGGAGACTTATATTATCTCTGAACACTTTCAAACTCAAATAAGATGTTGTGTTCATTAGATGGTATTCCAGGCTGTAATTAATTCCTCCAAACATGACTTGGTTTTCACAAATTTCTTTAAAAAAAGATGAATTAATTTTATGTGCTCCAGTAGAGAAGCATGGTAACAATAATAGAAATCTACAATGGCAAACAGAAACAGCACCTAGGAACATGAACCAGGAACAGCATATCTCTTCTTTCTCTCACCCTCCCAAATTCTGCTCGTCTTTCTTTCTAAATTCAAACAAGTAGACTATACACAATATAAGGTAAACGAGGAAGAAACTTGTAGTACAAACTATCTATAAAATATATTTTTGAGACTTGCTAATGAGAAAGATTTCCTCCCCATTATTAAACATTGAACAAGTGCTAAAATCATCTCCTTTATGACAGCATTAGATAGAGATTGAATACAATTATTTTTACTGTGGGCATAGTCTGTATACATGTATGTATAAATTCTACCACATCACATACATTAGTGCTGTCTAGGCGCAGTTATTATATTTGTGTGCGCAAGACATATATTCCATAAAATCTAACATTTTACTAAGCGGTGATACTTGACACAGATTTGTCCACCTAGGAAGAAATGTAAAAAGTAGTTAACATAAGAAGCTTTATGTGTCTCTGGGAGTTATTTCCTCATTATTATTATATGTAATGAGAGGTAATTAGATAATCATTTATAATAAAAATTTTATGTCAATT
Source organism: Rhynchomys soricoides (assembly GCA_019843965.1). Classification (NCBI taxonomy): domain Eukaryota; kingdom Metazoa; phylum Chordata; class Mammalia; order Rodentia; family Muridae; genus Rhynchomys; species Rhynchomys soricoides. Next base: position 9,198,470 of record JADRCH010000047.1, read on the forward strand.
ATGAAATCTCTACAGTTCCACTTTGCTTAGTGCATGTATCTTAATTTAATGTTTAAATGTTTGAAGAGGAATGTGCCACTCACCCCCTCCCATTGTAGAAGTGGAGGCAATGTGCAGAAAACTCAGATGACATTCAAAATCTCCCTGGTAGTAGATAGTCTAGGGGTGTGTGTGTGTGTGTGTGTGTGTGTGTGTGTGTGTTTTCGTGTGTGTCTTTTGGGGAGGGTACGACTCTCATTTTATAATGCAAGTTGATATGGAACTCACTACCTATCCCAGGGTGGCTGTAGTGGTTTGAACAGGTGTGGCCCCATTAGACTCTTGTGTTTGAATGCTTGGTTCATAGGGAGTGACATTATTAGTAGGTGTAGCCTTATTAGAGGAGGTGTGGCTTTGTTAGAGGAAGTGTGTCACTGGGAAGGTGGGGCTTTGAGATAATACATATGCTCAAGCTCTGCCCAGCATGGTAATCCAGTCCCTTTCTGTTGCTTGTAGATCAAGATGTAGGACTCTCAACTCTGCCTACAGCACCGAGTTGGCCTGCATGATGCCATGTTCCCCATCATGATTATAGTCAATTAAGCCACTGAAACTGTAAGCTAACCCTAACTGTATTTTTTGCCATTATGAGAGCTGCCTTGGTCATGGTGTTCCTTCACAGCAATAAAACCCTAAGATAGAAGTTATTACCAGGGACTGGGGTATTGCTATGACAGGCCTGACCATGTTTTTGTTTGGAGGGATTTAGATTTGGGGACTTTGGGGATTCAACAGTAGTAGAATGCCTATAAAGATCTACAATTAAAATGAATTAAAGAAAAACTTAGGTTAAGGCATTATGATACATGTCTTTAACCCCAGCACTTAGGAGGCATGGAGCTCTCTTATTTCAAGTTCAGCCTGATCTACAGAAGAAGTTACACGACATCCAAGCTTAGACAATGAAGGAAACCATCAAAACCAAAAAGCTGATGAAGATTGAATTGAAGAAGAGAGCCATGTTTCAGCCAAAGCAAGCTGCAGAACTTGGCAGCTCCAGCTACAACGTTATGGCTTTAGAATCAAGAGTAGAATTTCCCTCCGATACTAAGGAAAGCCACTGAGGCTAGGAATGTGCCAGAGGTATCCCTGCATGGTGGCCCAGAAAGGCCATTTTGTGAAGCTCTGATGTCGAAACTTAAATTGCCTTGGAGACCCCAAGATGTTAGAGGTGCCAGAGCCATGGGATACCTGAAAGCTACCATCAGGGCACAGGCAAGATCAAGAGAAAAGTGTGTTGCAGTCAACAAATATGAAATGAGTTGAGGATCTGAAGAGCAGTTTGACATTAGACATGAAGATGTGGTGTCTGGAGTTTGCATAGCTGGTTTTCAATCTCACTTTGGTGCAGTATTTCCACACCATGCTCCCTTCCTTATGGTTTGGAATTGTAGGGTATATTCTGTACAATAATATGTTGGAAGTATGTGGTCTAAAAAATTATTGAGACTGTGACAAACTATGGGGACTTCTAAAGTTGGCATAAATGCATTTTGCATTGCTATAGCTACAAGCCTATGGGGGACAGGGAGTAAAAGGTCATTGTTTGAATAGGTTTGGTCCCAATAGATTCATGTGTTTGAATTCTTGGCTCACTGGGAGTGGCACTTTTAGGAGGTATGGCCTTGTTTGAGTAGGTGTTGCCTTCTTAGAGAAAGTGTGTCACTGTGGAGGTGAGACTTTGAGGTCTTAAATGCTCAAGATCCACCCAGTGTGAAACACATCCAGTCTCCTCCTAGTTGCCTGAGGATCAACATGTAGAACTCTTGGATCCTCCAGCACTATGCCTGCCTGCCTGCTGCCATGTTTCCCTCCATGATGGTAATGAACTAAACCTTTGAAGCTGTAAGCCATCCTCAATTAAATGTTTGTCTTTATAAGTTTATAAGTTACCTTGTCTTGGTGTCTCTTTCCAGCAATGGAAACCCTAACTAAGACAGTTTCAAATTGAAGCAATCCTCCTGGCTCAACTTTGTAAGTGTTGGTATAACAATAATGAGCCACTGCATGTGAACCTGTGGAAAGAGATTGGATCACATATCTGGCTCCCAAGTTTTATTTTTTTTCTCTATTTTTGTATGTGTCTCATTTCAGAAAAATAGTTTAGCAATATACATATACATATAAAGGTAATGCATACACATATAAAGGTTATCCTGTTTAGCTTGAGCCTCTTGGTTCTTCATTTAAGGTAGACAAGGAAGGGCAAAGGTAAAAACAGAGAGGAGAAAAGAATCACATTTTGTGAACCATTTCATGGAAGGAGGAAGACAAATACCTGGAAGTAGTAAAGTGGTGAACTTAATTAAAATTCAAGTGATAGAGAGGTGAAGTGGGAGAAAGACCCGCAGCTGTGGTGAACTGTAGCGGTATGATATAAGGTGTGGGCTTCAAGATGTATTAGCATAATGTACTGTCAGAGCAGTCCTTGTTAAAGGGCCTTGTGCTTTATCAGAGGACTTGTAGAAACCTGTGGAAGCATTTTCAGTTTCAGAGAAGGTTTGCAGTGATACAGGTGCCAATTTTGACCTTTCCCAGTAGGAGAGTCTAGAAAAGGACAAGCTACAACAAAGTATGAGCAACATGAAGTTGAAGTTTTGAGTGTAATGACATTTAAACATGAAAAAACATTAAACAACATTTTTCATCTTGAATAAATAGTTTTGATTGTTTTTTTGTGCGCAAAAACTAAAACTTTAGCGAAATTCCTTAAATATGGCTAGTTGTACACCAAAATCTTATTTTCAAAATTGTTAATCTAAAGTTAAAATCTTGAGCTTAAAATTTATAATTACAGCACTTTTCCCTTTTTCTATACCTCCAATCCAATGAAAACACTTCTTTGTTCTTTCCAATTCATCAATTCATGGTCTATTTTTCTTTAATTGTTATAGAATTTTGGGGGGGGTGGGAAGGGGTTCTGTCTGTCTTTCTCTCTTTGTATTTTGTGTGTATTTTTTTTAAATAAATAAATATAACCTGTTCAGTTTGTATGTTACTTGTATGTATATGTTTTTAGGGTTGACCATTTGGTATTGCAAAACCAATTCCTTAAATGCCTATAGTTCTTTGTCTAGGGTTGAGGCCTCATGAACCTTCCTCTGTACACATTTGTATGTCTATTGCTATCTTCCTTGTTCAGTTTCTCATCTTGGGTGAGACTTCAGAGGTGTAGCATCTGATATTTGTGTTAGACATGGATAGCAAACTTTTCATTCCTCTGACTCTTGCCAATTTTCTACCCCTCTTCTAAATTCATTCCTGAGCTTCAGCTGCAGTTATGAAATATTCACTCCAGTAATTTCAATCTCTCTCTCCCTCCCTCTCTCTCTGTCTCTCTCTCTCTGTCTCTCACACAAACTTTTAATAGAAGTAAATATGTAACCCTCTGCAGTCCTCCGAATATTTGAATATGATCTGAAGCTAAGGCTGTGCTGAAGATTGGCAACCTTCCATTTTACAAATGGATCGTGGCAACTTTGCACTTAAACAAAAGACCAACTTTAACAATGATAGCAACCATAAAGTTAGAGACAGACTTTTGCAGGATTCCTCGTAGTTTATGTACTAGCTAGAGATGATGGGATTCACCTCTATTTGCATTTTTATTAACACTTTTTATTGTAAAAATAATGAGCTTCATTATTACATTTCATATACAGTTAAAGTATACTTTGATCACATGAAATGCCCTATTATAATACCCTGCTCCACTCACATTGTTCTGCTTCTGTTACCTCCAAAACCTTTCTCCTTTCATTTATTATTTTTATTCGTTTTGAGTATGATTACATTCAGACATACATATAAATATATAAATACAACATACTGACCCCATTGAGTGTTGTTAATATGTATATATCTTTAGGGCTTAACAAGTGGCATAATATATTGGGGGTCTTATGCTTGATGAAGACTGATTCACCCCTTGTCAGCAGTCATTAATTGTCCAGATCTCTTCATTTAGGGATGGAGCCTTCTGAGGTTTCCCAACTCATGTTTGTTTCATGTCATCTGGTGTTGATATTATTCAAGTCTTATTTAAACAGCCATGCTGTTGAGGTTTCATGGTTTCAGGTTCTCTGATATATATTGAAGACACAAATGCACATAGAACTCAGTCTCCCTCTTTCAGTTGTTCTCCCCTTTTTTCTGTGAGGTTCTCTGAGCTGTAGGTACAGCAGTTTTATTATAGATGTATGTATAGATGGGCCTGGATAACCCATGATTATTTGTCCTCTCCATTTTCACAAGTTGTGCATATATGCAAAGGTTTATTTCTATTACAGAAAGAACCTTCTTTGATGAAAGGTAAATTGAACACTTATTTGGAGGTTTAATAAAGTATCAGTATTGCACTTCTCCACTTCCCATGGCCTCAAAAGCTATGTTTGCAATACAAGTTATTGTTTTCCTCCTGTTGAGCAGTTCCAAGTACAACTATAGAGTTATTGTGTGTATGTGTGTGTATTGTGTGAATACACACTGTCTTAGGGTTTCTATTCTTGCACAAACATCATGACTAAGATGCAAGATGGGGAGGAAAGGGTTTATTCAGCTTACACTTCCATGCTGTTGTTCATCACACAAGGAAGTCAGGACTGGAACTCAAGCAGGTCAGGAAGCAGGAGCTGATGCAGAGGCAATGGAAGGATGTTTCTTACTGGCTTGCTTGCTTCTCCTGGCTTGGTCAGTCTGCCTTCTTATAGAACCCAAGACTACCAGCCCACAGATGGTACCACTCACAAGGGGCCCTTCCCCCTTGATCACTAATTGAGGAAATACCTAACAACTGGATCTCATGGAGGCATTTTCTGAACAGAAACTCCCTTCTCTGTGATAACTTCAGCTTGTGTCAAGTTGACACACAAAACTAGCCAGTACACACACTTATACTCATCATTTCTCAGATTTTTTTTTCTTTCTTTAAAATGGATATTATAAATCCTTAATTAGAGTAAGATTGGGTGGAATATGTTTGAAAAAAATTTCATGAATTTGGAAGTATTTTTAAAATACGAGTTTTTGTTAAAATTTCAGTCCATTGGTATCTTTGTGTCCGTTGGGGGGGGGGGAGCATTGTTCTCCAAGAATTTTCTTAGAGTGATCATATGAAAAACAAACCTGACTATGAGAAATATATTTCCCGTGTATTAAAATTATTCTGCTTATGTAGTTGTTAAAACCTCAACCAGAGGAAAAATAGGTCAGCCAGAGAACATAGATTTTTATTAAAGCAATAATATCCTATAGAAAAAAGTTTAGGCTTATAGGATCATTTTTCATTTGCAATCGAGTTTTAATTTAAGTGTTTGTGGGTTAGAGTTTGATTATTTTCAGAATCAGCTACTCAGGCTATATGACTAAAACTGACACATTACCCAGAGTTATAGATAAAAAGAATAATTCAATGTAATTTTTCTTCTAAACCTTGCATTAATTTTATCAAAAAAATCACTGTAATCAGTATTTTTTTTTTTATGTAAGAGAAAGAAAGAAGCTCTTGTAGGATGCATTTTACAATTTCCTGTTGCCTGTTTGATGTTTCTGCTCCTGTTAAGTGTTGCTGTTGAATATTCCTCCCTTGTGAGATGCAGAATCACGATTGGAAATTTCATTGCTTGACTTTCTGTAGTATATTCCTGGAGACAGTGCACTTAATCACTGTATCATACAGATTAGATAAAGCTTCATCCTTGCTACTTCTTTTCTCCTAGAAATTTAATATTGTGGTAGGCTTGCATACTTCTAATTAAAAAGTGACTTATGAAAGTGTACCTCAAACAAGACACATAGTCCTTAACAGCCTAGTGAGTAGATGCTGTAATAATGCAAAGTCAAAACAGTGTGATAGCTTCAGTAATTATTCCTGTTAGTCTTTCAAAGATAGTTAAACATGTTATATTTGATGTTCCAAGTAAAGTGGTACCCAGTGAGGAAAAAGACTGAAGCCATGGTGATGGACTTGTAACCTTATCACATGAGTTAGAAAATGTATTTTTCTAAATTTGTGGCCTGACACCTCTTTGTAATGGTTTCATTACTATGGCTTTTTAAGGTGAAGAGTCCTGTACAGGAAATTTGATTTCCTCTATGCTTTAGAACTATGGTGAAATCCGAAGTAGCCATCCCTCCTGAGTGGCAAACATATAGCAAATAGACATCACTGACTCAGGTTGGTTTTGATGATTATGTGAAATCTGCCTTCAGAATGATTAACAGGCTGAGCTTTGTTAGTTCCTCCTTGGGCTGTAAAATAACTCCCCTCCCCCCCCATCTTTCTCTTTGTGTCTTCTCTTTTGGTTATTATGGATAATTGATACAGTATTATAACACAAGAAAATAGCACCAACAACAGAATAAATGTTAACAAATGTATACAAACAGGGAAAACTATCCTGAAAGCTGGGCTATATGGGCCTCCTCTCACCACAACTACACAAGAACATCTCACCTTAGGAGTAAATTTATGTATTTTAAGGCAAAATTTCCATAGTAAATCCTAAAATGGCGAAGTCCTTCCTAGACAAGAAAATGGATAAGTATCTCTAAAGAATATTAGACAGCACAGTGATGTAAGACACCTGAAGGACAGTGTAATAGTGGGTATGAGGTGGAAGACCCATGCTCTGATTTTCTCTTTGTTCTTGAGGTTAAGCCTAGCAAGACTCAAATACAGATTGAATAATTAGAAGAATAATCCTAGAAATGTTCATCATTTTCAGGATAGGTGAAACATAGTTTTCAAATGTTAAGAAACTGTAAAAACTTTGGAAAAAACATCTAGCCTATTTCCCATAGTAATTGTGATTTTTATTATTAATTTTAAATATTTGGCAAAGCTTGTTGATTGTAATATTTAGGCTCTAACTGTGAAACTATATCAGAAATTAGGAAACATGTAGTTGTATCAGGACTTTACCATGTGTCCCTTTATTCACATTTTTGCTTTCTTCTTCTTCTTCTTTTTAATATTTTATTGGTTATTTTATTTATTTACATTCAAATGTTATCCCCTTCTTGGTTTCCCCTCAGCAACCCCCTGATCCCACCCCTTCCCTCTTGCTTCTATGAGGGTGCTCCCCTACACACCCACCACCCACTCACCCACTCCTGTCTCACTGCCCTAGCAATTCCCTACGCTGAGGCATCAAGCCTTCACAGGAACAAGGGCCTCCTCTCTCACTGATGCCAGATAAGGCTATCCTCTGCTACATATGCAGCTGGAGCCATGAGTTCCTCCATGTGCACTCCTTGGTTGGTGGTTTAGTCCCAGGGAGCTCTGGGGGTGGGGGGTCTGGTTGGTTGGTATTGTTGTTCTTCCTATGGGGTTGCAAAGCCATTCAGTTCCTTTAGTCCTTCCCCTGACTCCTCCATTGGGGTCCCCGAGCTCAGCCTGAAGGTTGGCTGCAGTTAGCATATTTATGCACATTTTTGCTTTCTATATGCCAGAAGTCTTTACAATAATCATTTAAGAACTGTAAACTCACCCACATCATAATTTATAGTCTTTATTATAACATATGGTTATAATTGTTGTTTTATCATAATATTGCCAATCTATTCTGAGCCTACTATATAAACTGAACTTTATCATGTGCTGCATACCTACTATATAGAGGGATTAGTGGTATCTGATGTTTGAGACATTCATTGAGGGTCTTCTAACATATCTTGTGGGCAAAGGGGGGTGACTCTTCTCAAGAGTAATGATCCAAGTTAGGATTGGGAAGTAAAATATCTCTCACAGGCTTATGTGTGTGAATCCTGTGTCCCTATCTGGCAATGCTGTTTGGGGAAATTGTGGAAATTTTGCCTCAGGAGACATGTGTAAAGAACGTAGTAACAGAACAGATCTTGAAAGTTGTAGTCAAGCCATGCATACTTCCAGTTTCCCTTGTTTCTTGTTTGCTGATGTAATATAAAAAGCAACTTCATGATTCTACAATTATCAGTCCTGCTTCTATGCTTTCTACACCATGACTGTAACCCTAACTGTAATCTAAACTGAAACCCCAAATATGTCTCTTTCCTTTCTTTCTTTTATGTTACAATTGCTGGCCATTTTGTTACAGCAATGACATAATGAGGATAATAACTAATTTAGTGGGATGTGTGGGGGTGGGGTGAGGGTGGGGAAGGAGCAGAGAGAGGCTCCCTCAAGACCTTTTGCCTAAGTCTAAGTCCAATTTAAAGCCATTTGATAGTAGTTTTTTTTTTTTTCTCCTGGGTTCATTCTCCTTTCTGTTTATCAGCTGTGACTACAGAGAATAGTCCCAGGATATGTAATTCTCAAATTGCAGGGACCTCTACGAACTGAGTCTGCAACAAGAAGATGCTATCCTTCGTGTCTGTGTGGAGATTGTCTTTTTATTTACCATGTTTATGAAGTTATTTTTTTCTATAGCAGTGACAATAGTATGAGTTTGTGCTTGTATGTTTAAGGAGCCATCTTTAGATATAAAGCTTGATGTCTACAGACTTTGAGAAGAAAAAAGAACTCATAGGGATACAGAAATATTGATACAAAATTTTGAAAGCTGTTATTACAACTCAAATGCATAAAAATGTCTGCTTACTAATTTTCTTAATACAGACTGTTTCAGGATGGCTGTGGATATAACTTTCAGAATATAACTTTCTTCATATTAATTTTTGACCTTTCACTAGCATACATTTTCCTTAGCAACTCCTGGGTCTCCTAGATTCAGGATGACTAATATTTGTATTTTATGGCACATGATCCCCACAGCTTTGGAGCCTGATAACTATATCTTATTAAATGCTGTATATTAGCCAAACAGAGCCATCAAGAGGTCAATATTCTACAGTTTGTGCAGGGTTCATCCATCAGACACATCTTAGGTTACAATATGGTATTCCAGTTACTAAAAAGGTAAAGGCTTCAGTGGTGTTAAGTTTGAACATGAAATGTCACCCATGCACTTATGTTTTGATTTCTTGGCCCCAGATGCTGACACTATTTTGGGTAGCTGTGAGACCTACAGAAAGTAGAGCCTGTCTGGATGAAGTTGTTCCCTGTGAGAGAATCCTGAGGTCCTTGTTAACTCAACAGTTTCTCCTCCCTTGATTTCTATTCTAACAGCTGTGAATAGACTCTTATCCTCCTGATTCCATGAACAGAGCTTCTCAAACATACTTTCCTCTCAGAACTGGATGGAAATGCTCTGGAAATGGAGTCAAAATAATTTCTTCCTTCTTTTTGTGGCTTCTTTTTCTTCTTCAGCTATGATTACAGTAATAGAAAAGTAACTAATAGAGCAGCACAGGAAGCCTCAGTTAGGGGCTGGTTCACTGTTGTCAACAAAGAAGTCAATAAAATAGGATAGAATGGCCCCCGTTGCTCCAGTACGGAGATAGGTCAGATGAGGATCATGAGGAGAACAGGTCTCAGAAAGTTTTCTAATGGGAAGGAGCTATTCATTTGCAAAGCTCTTCTTTCCAGTCTGCTGATTATGCCCTTATCTGTCTTTTAATGACTATTTTCGTGATCGTTTTTCATTTTAAACTTTCATACAATATTTTTAGCATGTTCCCCTCCTGCAACCACATCCAGGTTCTCCCTACATTCCCACTCCAATATTCATTCTCTCTCTCTCTCTCTCTCTCTCTCTCTCTCTCTCTCTCTCTTTCTCTCAAATAAAAGCAAAACAAAATAGAAAACAAAAATCACAAAAAGATTAAAACATTCTAACACAACAGAGAAAGAGGTATGAGTTCTGTCTTCATTCAATTTTTTAAAGGGATTTGTTATGCTCAGGACACTTGTGCCATCTCTGAACATGTATATCTTACAGGTGTAGGTAGGCCACTATTGTAGGTCACAGGATTTGTAGATGGATGATTTTGCTGATTATCTTTCTCCCACAAGTAGTACAGAGTATTCTTTGGCTCCATGAACACCTATGTGTAGGGTTAAACCTTCTGCTGTGCAGCTGCTCAACTTCTCTGTGTTTGCTGGCATGAGTAAATATCTTCAGTAGTAAGGTCTATCCATCAGATTGTGGAAGGCAAACAAAGCCTTGCTGTTCTCTTTGTCTGGAGGCTCTTGATATTTACACTTTTGACCACAAACTCAGCAAGATGCAACTTTTTCTTGAAACTGCAGATTTTATTTTCTGGTATAAGATGGCAAATTGAAGCATTGTCTCCCTAGATACGTGGTAACATCATTTGAATACACTTTATGTGTATATTTTGGAGAGCTTCTATTGTTTTGTAAGTTTACTTGTGTTTGTTTCAAGAGTCCTTTACTGTTAGTTTTTCCTCTTCATTCTCTTCTATATCTTAGTTTTTCAACCCCCTTACCAGTTAATCTTCATATTCTTGTTTACCTAGAATGGGTCTTTATTTCCTCATATTAGTACTATATTATAGATTTTTTGTTAATAGATCCTTGACTCTTGGTACATATTGGGTTAATTCAGTACTTTTTAATTTTATAACAATATTTTAATAATTATATTTTATAGTATCTAGAATATAGTTCTGATAACTAAGTATCTGCCAAAGCTTACAACATACTAAATTATGTTATCTTTTATGAATCATAACAATTGTTCAGTTACTTTTCATTTAATAATAAATGTTTTTACATGATACACAGAAATATATTTTAATTAATAGGTTGATCAAGGACACAATAATCACTTATTGTTCTGCCATATTTTGCTCAACGTTTTCAACTATATATGATCAAGGTTCCCAGCTCTTTGCTTTTTCTGCAATACTGCATCTTGTTCTAGAATATCAGTCTTCTACAAAGGAAGCCATATATTTTATCTATAATAAACTTAAGCTCTTTATTTCTTTTACCCCATGAAAGGGAAATTTGCTAACTCTGTGGAATAGATGAAAACTGAAGAGAATGTCTGCTTTGGGATACTAGTTAATAACCCCAAGATACTAAAAAGAAGGCACATATCTTTATGTTGAAAGTAAGAAGTTAAATAGTATACTCCATAGTTGTAATTTTAGTAAGTAAAGAATTTCAGCTTCTTTACAGTTTCATAAAGAAGGAAATGAAAACATTCTGCACGATGTGGATTTGGAGGTCAAAGCTTCCCTGTCTAACAGTAAAGGAAATGACAGATTCTTATGAAGTATAGCAAGTCAAAGTACTGATCATTAAAATGAACATCTACAGAGCACAAAGATAGAAATATAGACACATAGCTGGGTTTAAATTTGGAATTCTGGAGTAATTGTTAAGAGGTATGAGGATGCTCATGTTGGGATGTGTTAACACAGCTATAGTTGGCAGTTGATGTATACATAGGTCTATTCGTGGTACTGGTTTTCAACAATGAAAACATGGCCATTCTTCTTTCTATGGCATCAGCCATAGTATATTCATATAGTGGAAGTTAGTTTAAATATATAAACCTGAGATCAAATTTTAATTAATCTCAGAAGATTAAAAGGAGTTCAAAGAGTTTTTCAATGAACTGGACAATTAAGAAGTCTGGATTCTACTGTGGAGAGAAAGGGAACCTGTGAGACTGGAGTTACAAAGACTCAAAAATACTAGTAGATTTGTCCAGTGACAATTACAGAAGACACATATTGCTGACAGAACTTTACAATATTCAGCGTTTATAGGTACTGTAATCAAGACTTTTCTAGATAAATAAATAAATAGGTAGATAAATGGTTTTATATCACTCAGGGATCTACAGAAGAAGAAATAATTATGGAGATGATTATGGAGATGAAAAAATAATAACAGCCCATTCTGCAAGTGAGGCAACCAGAAAAATAAGTATCATAAAGCAGTTTGTGTTGAATGCCTGAGAACTTGGGAAGCTACTGTGTATAATTTAAATTCTTGAAAATCAGAAGCTACCAGGTCAAGCAAAGATGAGTGGTACATTTCAAGAGAGAAAAAAAGTCAACTTACCATCACTATTTCTTCTTTTTTTTCTATCTTTTCCTTTTTTTTCTTTTAATTTATTTTTTTACACTCCAGACTTCCCTTCCCCCTCCCAGTCCACCCTCTGGCTGTTCCACATCCCACACCTCTCCCCAAACCCCTGTCTCCATGAGGATGTCCCCACCCTCCCAGCCCCATCCCACTTGACCTCCAAACTTCCTGGGACCTCCAGCCTCCCAAGGGCTAGGTGCATCATCTCCACTGAACACAGACCTGGCAGTCCTCTGCTATATATGTGTGTGTATTTATTTATTTATTTATTTATTTATTTATTTATTTATTTATTTTGGGAGGGCTTTCACACCAGCTGGGTATGACAACCACAAGATTTAGGGACATTGTGTCATCTCTGCTGAGTTGATGATTTTGATTGTAACTTCTAGAGCTACACATTCAGACATATAAAGAAGTAGTACATTATCAGCAACCTGGATATTCTTTAGACTAAATAACCATCACTGCATATTCTCCAGGTTAGATATTTTCATTTTGAGGTCATATATTCCTTGTGGAAACAGATCTGCAAACTTTCCAAGCTTCTAATCTTGTAATATCAAACTTACTTGTTAGTATATCTTCTACATTCAGTAAAAGTGAAAGGAAAAATAGAAACTTTTAGGAACTAAGAGTTTGCTCTTGCTCTAATTTCAAACTAAATTAAATGTAATGATTTCTTACAATTACTAATAAAACCATGTAGGATCCCATAAAATAACCCAGTCAGTAATGTTGTAATAAAATGTACTATTTTCTGTATAAATGTGAAAATGAAGACAATTATAACAATGATAAAATAAGAAGGTTTTGGATTTGTCTTGAGAAAGTTTATGATTTTTGTACTACTAATAAAAAGCATTAGGTGTGATTTTTGTTGTTAAAGAATAGAATTATAAAAGGTAGGAGAAACTCTTGCAGTTTTTTATTTAATGTGCATTTTGTAAAAATGCTTTATTATAATGTGATAGCTGTATTCACCTAAATAATTATCCCTGTGTACATTACTACAGAAATTCACTAAAGCCAGGAAGACTTCATCAGCTACAAATTTGGAACCTTTGACCAGAGCTAGAGAATAATGAAAATAGAATTGCATAGATTTGCACACAGGAAGTCTGATAAAGATCTTAACATTTTTAAAAATAAAGATCTATCGAAAAATACAAAACTAGTTACACAAGCTTACCTCATGTTCCCGAAAAGATTCCAAAGGATGCTTTGAGGGGTGCATGACATAGAAAGCCTTTATTGAACATACTCTTCACTCACTGATGGTCCACTGAAAGCCACAGAAATGAAGCTGAGCTGGAGTGCTCTACAGAAAATAAAATAAAAGTAATACTCATGTAGATAACCAGTTCCTCAAGAAGTTAATGTAGTGATCGGAAAGAATGATTCAGGGGTTATCTCTTCTAATAAAAGGCATGTAACATGAAAGTGAGTGAGGGTGTGTGTAACCTGGACTAGCTAACTTTTCAAAGTTTGGCATTCACTTTAAGCATGGGAATGATAGACAAACATGGACTTACACCCAAAGATTGCAAAGAATAGATTTTATCATATGCACTAAAAATAACAAGATACTTGAGAGCCTCCCTTATTCCAGGTGTCTGTTCCATCCTGGAGATGCCCTCCACCTGCTCACCCTTATCAGTTGCAGATTTTCATTCATTCTCATGATCATCTGGACAATTCTCCTATACCCTTCTCATACCTGATCCTGAACTCTCATTCTCTTCTCCATCCTCAATCCCATCCAGTTTCCTCCCCCACCTGCCTCTTATGACTATTTTATTCCCCTGAGCTGTGGCTCACAGCAATGGCATATGGAACCTGCAGAGGCCACCTCCTGTAGCCAGGCAATAATCCAAGTGGAGTGATTGGGACACCAACCATAATTTATCCTGTCTCCAAGAAATGCCGGTAGAGGAGATGGAGCAGTGCCTGAGAGACTAGCCAACTAATAACCTTCCCAAATTGAGATCTATCCTACGAGCAAGAGCCAGTCCCTGACACCATTAATAATACTCTGTTATGATTAAAGATGGCAATTTAGTATTGTTGTCCTCCAATAGGCTCCACCCACCATCTGACTCAGACAGATGCAGACATCCACAATGAAACAGTGGATGCAGCGTGGGGAACCTTATGGAAGAATAGGGGGGACAGATAGTGACCCCAAAGGAGAGAGGAACTCTATAGGAAGACCAATGGAGTCAACTAACTTGGACCCTTGAGGCTCTCAGAGATGGAATCACCAACCAAAGAGAATACATGGCTGGACATAGGCCTCCCCGCATACATGTAGCAGATGTGCAGCTTGGTCTTCGTGTGGGTGTCGAACAACTGGAGCAGGGGTATCCCAAAAGCTGTTGCCTGTCTATGGGATATGTTTTTGTAGATGGGCTGCCTTGTTTTGCCTCATTGGGAGAAAATGTGCCTAGCTCCACAGAAACTTGATGTGCCAGGGTGTGGGTATACCCAGGAGGCCCCACAGGCTGAGAAGAGAAGGGAAGGGGAGATGAGGGAAAGGATTGTGGGAAGGAGTGACCAGGAGTGGGCAGTGAGCACGATGTGGAGTGAGAAATTAAAAATATAATAAAATGAAATTAAAAAGAATACAAGAAAAGAAAATTAGCACTTATAGAGTCACATGAGTTCCTTGGTTACCAATTTTTGTACCTTGAAAATCATGTTTTGAGACCCACAAGTAGCTTAGTCAAGGGATATCTCTTTATTCATGAGTTTTATTAGCAAATTTAGAAATCTTTCAATAAATATATTCAATGAAAAAATATACTATAAGTAGCAAATGTTTCATCTGTGTATTGAATGTTTCCTTGGGTTCTTCAAGTTCAGACTTATATAAATTTCATTAACTGAAAGACAAGAAGGGGCCAAAAGTTGCATTCTACTTGGAAAATTTGATCTTTTTATACCAAGTCTTTTAAGTGCTGAGCTAGATGGTAGGTTTAGGATACAATGAGAAACAAGGGCAATAAATATATGGGGTGTATCATTTATCATACAAAACTTCCAAGGGTGCAAAGGGGACACTTTAAATAATTATACACAAATAACTGTCTTAAACTGGGAGTACTTTGACTAAACTGGGTTTTATGTCTGAGCTTTCAATAAAGGTACCGATTTGTCTCAATATTAATATCATTGCAATCGGTCAGAATGAAAGCAAATGGAGATCAACAAAAACAAAATATAATAAGATACAAAGGCTAGAGTGTATAAACCACAGAGTGGAACAGAGAAAGCTGGGGCTGGAGAGAAGATATACATGTGAACCCTCAGTGTCCAGACTTTATTTCTTGATTTAAGTGATGCCTCTGTGGATTTTGATGAATTTGAAGGAAGATGTAGTTTGAGCTTCATTTAGAAAAATGCTATGTGAAAATTAATCTAAAGTATTTAGAAACCTTTAAACTTTATCAGGGCACTTTTAAAGGTTTTGCTTTGTCAAACTAGATAAAAGCCCTGGACTAAAGCATGTCTGGTTGTTAGAGGCTTCCTGGGAATGATTCATTGGGATTTGGAGACAAGGTAGGGGGAGGTACTAGGTTTGTGTGTATGTGCTTGAGAATGGAGAGAGGAATATTTTGGCCATAATTTAGAAACCACATTCAACCACTAATAAGAAAGGAATAAGGATAGGGAGAAGCTAGTTCTGTTTTAAATTCATTTGATTATGTTGTGTCATTGTGGGACATCTGAGATTTGCAACAAGTGGGAAAAAGGAAGCTAGATTTTAAATTAAAATCATAACAGTTACTTTCAAAGCCTTCCAAATGCACTTGATTATGAGTCTCATTCATGCACATGAACATATATGATTACACTGTATACAAAAAGATATTTTGAGCACATGTGGGGCATCCTGGATGGATAGTAACGAGAAGAAGTAAGTGTGCAGTGGGGACATCCGTGGACTGGCACGAACAACTAGAACTAATCATATAAGCAAATCAGGGATCAGGATGGGCACTGTTAAATCTTACTTATAAACAGAATCTAAAACTCAATCTCCCTGGATCAACGTTATAAAGTGGTTAAAGAAAGGAAGTTACTTTTGAAATGCAATTGTGCAAAGGGTTTTGAAAAACATTTCAGGTATTCGCCTTTGAAGCCATGTGTCCTAGTATACAACTTCTGTTCTTAAAGAATAATTACCAAAATTATACTGGAAAAGCACAAACAGTAGAACCATTTGAGAATATTCCATGGTTGGTTACACTTTTGAACAATTTTTTGTAAAAAAGTAATTTTGAAACCTTGAGTGGGGTAAGCAATCAAATTCTCACTATTAATAGAAACTTCCTCAATGTCTGAAAGGAAAATAAGTATCAAGTTCATGTAGCTGCAACAGTTGGTTAGACACTGAGCAAAGCAACCAGCCAGTTTAGAAAGGTGTGGAAACTATTTGTGTATTGCACAGGTATACACAATGTAAATTTAATGCAGAATTCCAATCATATCATTATCTTGTTTTTATACTTTATAGTTATCTTCAGTTCTACATCCAAGATCCTCCAACTTCAATATACGTATGTGCAAATATTGTTGAATGTAGTTTCATATTGTGATACCAAAAATCATATAGTTGTTAGTTGAAAAAAATTATTGGGAACTGTATTAAATAGTTGCATGCAGATATTTAATAAGTTTAAAAAATATGCAATGTTTCATGAAAATATTGATACCTTGACAAGTGAAAAAAAGCAGGATAAAGCAACATGGGCCTATTTTGGGTAAAGAAATAATTACATGCATTAAATTAGAGAAAGCTAGATTTGTGAATAAAATAGTCATTTCAGGAGCTCAATTTCTGGGTAACTATCAATGATTTATACAATCTTAATTATTTAACTTTCTGCATGTATTATGTTCCAACATAGATGACTTCATAGAAATAAAAATGTAATAAATGCCACTACATATATTGGAACACATCATATGTCAGAAAAGGAAAGACATTGTATTTATGTGGGATCATGTTTTCAAAATTCTAAGTGTAGATATATGTGTACACCAAAATAATTTGAACAAAATATATTGCCTTTTCAACATTTTATTACATTTTGAATATGAAACACTTGTGGCATGTGCTAGGCAGTAGTAATTTTGCAACAGCTTATATCTGTGAAGCAAATTGAAAACCATTTTAATTATGTACTGCATAATGTGACTACTGGATTAAGTATTAAAAGTACAATCACTATGCTCTGAACTCCACACAGGACTGTCCAAAACAAGCTAGCCTATTTTGATGTGCATTGGATTAAATTAGGATCTGAATTTTGTTCAAAAAATATCATCCTGAGTGAGGTAACTCAGACCCAAAAGACATGCATGGTATATACTCACTACATAAGTGGAAATTAGCCCCCAAAATGGTACAGAATACCCAAGATACAGTCCACAGAACTCAGAAAGATCAACAAGCTGAAGGGCCCAAGTGAGGACGCCTCAGTACTACTTGGGAAGGAGAAGAAAGCAAACACAAGTTTGGAGGAAGGGAAGGACCTGGGAGGGAAAGTGGACTGGTGTAGAGGGGAGAGGGGAACCTGATCTGCTATTGGGTTAGGGAAAAAGACTGAAGTCCTGAGGGCCAGCAGAAAGAATGGAAACAGGCAACCTCTGGAGGTAGGAGGATGGGGGAAAGGGAACTTTCCAGAATGAACCAGAGACCTTAGAGGTGAGAGACTACCAGGACTCAAAGGGAGGGACCTTAGAAGAAATGCTCAGCAGTGGGGAGAGGGAACTTGTACAGTCCACCTCCAGTAGAAAGACAGTACCTCAAGTGGAGGGATGGAGTTGCCATTCCACAGTCAAAAACTCTGACCCAGAATTGTCCCTGTCTAAAAGATCTGCAGGGACAAAAATGGAGAAGATACTGAAGAAAAGGAAGTCCAGTGACTGGCCCAAATTGGGATCCTGCTCAAGGGGAGACTTCAAGACCTGACACTATTACTGATACTATGGTGTGCTTACAAACAGGAGCTTAGTTTTCTGCCCTCCAAGAGGCCCAACAAGCAGCTGAAAGAGTCAGATGTAGATATTTGCACCCAACAATGGACAGAAGCTGGTGACCCCTGTGTTTGAATTAGGAAATGGCTGAAAGAAGCTGAGGAGGAGGGCGACCCTGTAGGAAGACCAGCAGTCTCAATTAACCTGGACCCCTGAGATCTCTCAAACACTGGATCACCAACCAGGCAGCATACACCAGCTGATATGAGGCCCCCAACACATATACAGTAGAGGACTGCCAGGTCTGAGTTCAGTCAGAGAAGATGCACCTAACTATCAAGAGACTGGAGGCCCCAGGGAATTTAGACATGTGGTTGGGTGGGGGGTAGGTGGTGGGGAGGTCCTCGTGGAGACAGGGGAATGGGGAGGTGGTACAGGATGTGGAACAGTGAACAGTTGGAGGGTTGGCGGGGGTGATAAAATCTGGAATGTAAAAGAATAAATTGAAAAAAAGTAAAGTGAAAATAATTTTGTGTGTTTCTCTTGGGTTTTCTAATAAGAATCAATAAGGATATATCTTATACATCATAGTAAGATGTCTCAGATTTTGAGAGCTCAATTCTCTTTTGTTAATGAAAGTGACTATATCTGAAAAAAAAAACAAACAACTTTTTCACTAACATAAAATTTCATGAAGGGAAACTGTCAGTACACAAACATGGTTTCTTTTTTGACCTAAGTGAGAGACACTGGAAACTTGAAATTCATTGGTGTATTGGGCTCTTTGCATCAGTCTACTCAGTTACTGGTGCTGATGTAGTTTAAGACCTTCAATTTGCATTCTGAGAGTTCTTGTGCCTTGAAAATTATAGTCTCTATTACTTCTGGGTTACTGCTTGCTCATCACAGCAGACACTGAATGTTGCCCAAGGAGGATTCCTGCAAGATCATTCAAATTGGTATTGATTTTAGAATAATAGATTTTATGTTTGTTTCTGCTTTCCTCTATTAGTTCTGAAGACATGCAAAGACTTCATGAATGACAAGCTAAAGCCTACCCAGAGCCATTAACCAGAGGCATCCTGTTATTAGAGGCCAGTTACTAGTCATTTAGCCTATCTGAAACTCCAGCCAACTTGAATAGATAGTGGGCACATAATTTAATGATACAACACAATTTCAGATAAATATATAGCAAATGACACCATGGGAAGACTTTGCATCTAACAAGTCCTAACACTATTATATTAATTGAGTAATAAATTTTCTTTAGCAGACAGGCGTTTATTATAAATGGATTAATTTGAGGAACATATTAAATTCCTTGCCAAGTGGCAAATAGCCAATCAGGGGCAGTGCTGTAATTTCTGACCTTCTTTTCTCCTTGGTTTTATATTAGAGTGACTTTTAACTATTTGTCAGTCTCACAATTGCATTTTTTATTAGCCTCACTCTGGGAAAAAACTAATGGGAATTATAGATCTAGATTCTCTGCTTAAAACTAATTTGTTTCTTCAAAAATTTTAATGGTTATATGCTTGGTGAAATCCTATCTTTGAAAACTCTTGGCCAACAGTAGAAATCAAATTGTTTCAGCACAAGTCAATTATGGGAAAATAATATTTAAAAGCATTCTATAACCTTTGTGGCAAGAAAAAAACACTTATTCTTCTATTTCATTGAGAAATTATTTGTTTTTATGTGATTCTCACATTAATCTGTACTAATATTGTTTTAATTTCTGTTGCAGAATCTCTACCTTGAAGAACTCAGTATTAGCATATTCAAATGTTATCAGCTACCTACTGTCAAGGAATGTATCACCATTAGCATGAAGCATCTTAACTGTACATGTAAATATGAACCTAGTAATCTATTGATAAAATTAAATTGTCATATATGTAAGTCTCCCCATGAAAGCAGAGTTAATTTTATAAGGTAATTATCATGTCATTAATTATATGTTTATTTACTGTTTTCTAAAGAGCATTGATTTGGACCTAAAATTGATCATGAGGCTGATTCCAGAGTGTGTCGTAGTTTTATAATGATAAGTATATGCTTATCAACTGTTTAATTTCCCATTAGAGAATTTTAAAATATGCTTCCAATAAAAAATAGCATACATTAAAATGATTGTCTCACTGTATACTAAAACCAAAAAAAGAAAACTTTGAAAAGGTCTATCACTTTTGAGTTGTAATAAGTAAAGTCTTCATAAAAAACCTAATGAAACTCTCAAGCATGACACTACATGGCAGGCAAAGTGCTCTTTCTCTGGTGTGTTACAGGGGACATTCATTATATACTAATGGTGTCAAATTCATAGGGAAGAGTGTAGACACTCAACAAAAATGAGAAAACTGTAAAAATGACACAAATGTAAATTTATAATAAAATGACCCAGTGTCAGTACTGCACGAACTATTGTAAATATCATTCAGTACCAGGAATATACAGACATAACAGTAAAAACATACTTTAAAAAGATCATCTTATATGCTAAAAAGAAAATCAGATAATTTTGTTCGTACTATAATTCAGTTTTCAATTTTTCTGTTTAAACAGTTTCTAAAAGGTTTTAATTGCAACTTTTCTGTTGCCAAAATATTTCAAAGAAAAAAAAATGTGTACAGATGCTTTTAAGCCTGGGTTCTTGGAATTTCTGCTCTGGTGAGTGGCAACCAGTGTCCTGAGCTAAATATGAATACCATGATACTGTCAAAGAATATCCACTTGAAAAGACAAAGAAGTGCTTCGCTTTCGACAGCTATTGTGTTTGTTTTTCTTGTTTGAGAACTGGAAAGAGAGGCGAGAGAATTGCAGTAGAAACAAAGAAAGCCGAGAAATAAAATCAAAAGGACTCTGGGTGCTGATTCTGAGTAAAAGCTATAGAACTTCCTTTAGTTTCACTCAGCCCAATGTGGAGCCAGCCTCTAGAGCAAGGAGTCCTGTGCATACACAGTCAGGGCTGTGCACTTGGCTTGCAGGAGGCTTAGTCAATTTTCAAGACAAAGGATTTTTCAGGAGAGGTTAACTTTGCTAGATAATGCCCCACTAAGTAAGATGTACATCCCTTAGATCTTTCAGTGGTTTAAACTGGGTTTCCTTCATCAGTTGGAAAGTAAGCTCAATATAAGGTCTTGGTGAGTAAAAATACAGAAAATTATACCCTTGCACAGCTGAGTCTGAGGATTTGAATTCATTTTGACTCTAAGAACATTTTTTTTCCATACTAGGATTCCTAAAAATATATTTCAGAAAACAGTAACGATGTTAATTAATTCTTGTCAGTATATATCTCATGCTTACTCTGTGGAGCAAGTTTCACTTCAAAATATGAATTACTGAGCAGATTTGATCTATTTAAGCCTTACAGGAGCTATATGCAGTAAGGGACATTGATAATTACCCTAATCAATGTGGTAAAACAAACGACTCAAATTTTTACCAAAACTCAAGGTTTATAATGTATTTAGTCACAACTTCATTTAATTCATAACCATAGCTCATGTTGTTTTTAACCTGTGGAACTTTGGGTTGGCTCTACTCTATAATAATTATTATATTCACCTAACAGTGTGTTTTTCAATATAAGATGTCCTTTATAAGAATTCTCCTTTCTTCTAAAAATCATTACAATCAATCAAAACAACAACATAATACTTAAATATCTTATTGGATATTTTATTTATTTATATTTCAAATGTTATCCCCTTTCCTGGTATTAAACAGTTGCAGTACTAGGAAGATTTCATTGAACATTACTGAAGTAGAGAAAGAGTGGCTGGAAAGTGGAACCTGCTTCACAACACCAACAGGAACTGCTATGCAGATGGATAACAATGGCCTAGGGCTGATGAGGAAACCTAGACAGCACAGTGGTTTCTTCATACAGCATAAGAAATGAACAGACATGGGAAGATTACATATGCACCTTTGTGAAAATAATGTAGCTCATAGATTACAATAAACAACACCTGACTAGCAGATGAGGGATCATTAAATGACACACTGAGGAGTATGGATACTGGTGGGGGTCCAAATCCTTTCTGTTCCTTTTGGGACTCCTTCATATAGTAGCTCCCTCATGCTTATTCCTACATAAATTCAACACAAATTCTACTTTGAAACTAGAAAGTTTTAATAGCTGTTGTATCATTAATACATATGTATGGAAAAATTACAAAATTTTTTCCATTGATAGCTTAAAGGACAAGCTAAGCAGAAAACATATATTCCCTTGAGTAGATAGAGGTAAGGACAGGAACATACTGTGATCTCAATTAAGATGGAAAGGAAATAATGGGGAGAAAATTTAAATAGTTGGAGAAATAAGAGAATAGGGCACAAGAAAGTTGAGGCAAGAGATAACTAATGCTTAGGATGTTTGAAGTAGAAATAACATACATTATGTATGCATGCATATACACATACATATGTATGCATATGTATTTATATGCATATCCATATGCACATATATATGCATATGTGTATATATATGTGGTGTGTGTGTTTATATGAAGATACGGATAATTTTTTGAACAACTATGGAAAGAGATACCACATGAAATCTAAACATTTTTTCTTTAGAGTACATTTTGATTACTCTTTGTAGTGTTTTAAATAATAATTTTTAGGTGTGTGTGTGTGTGTGTGTGTGTGTATGTGTGTGTGTGTGTGTGCTTCTTCTATGCCTGGTGGTCTTGTAGGTCAGATGAGGGAGTCAGATTCTCTAGAAGGGCAGTTTTTATAACTGTAGGTCATATGTGGGAACTGACAAGGGAACTCAGACCATCTACAAGAGAAACTAGCCCTCTTAACCACTGAGCCATCTCTCTAGGCTAATCCTCTTTTTTAGTATTTTATTTTCTTAGTTCCTGTATTACTCAGGGTTCTCTAGAGTCACAGAACTTATGGAATATAGAGATATTGAGGGAATTTATTGTGATGGCTTATAGTCTGTAGTCCAACTAATCCATGGTCAGCTGTGAATGGGAAGTCCTATGAGACTAGTTGTTTCAGCTGGTCTTCTGTAGAAGTAGGTTCCAACAGATGTGTTGGCAAGTACCTGCAAGAGGCAAAGAAGAGTGAATCTTCCTTCTTCAGATGTCATTATGTAGGCCTCTAGCAGAAGGTGTTGCCCAGATTAAAGGTATGTACTGCCACACCTGGATCTGGGACTTGCTTTGTCCTAGGCTCACCTTGAACTCAGAGATCTCATTACCTCAGACTCCTGGAATTAAAGGTGTGTACTACCTTGCCTGCGTCTAAGATTTTCATGGGCACTATGTCTCCAGTTCTCCATGCCAAGGTCCAGGTCAGAAACTTGTGTCTTCCAGCCTCAAGGGCTGGATCACAGGTGAGCCCTCCAATTCTGGATGGTAGCCCATTCCAGATACAGTCAAGTTGACAACTTGGAATTATCTAACAAAGTTGATAATTTTGGAATTATCTCCTGATTGTCAGCTCTTTCAATTGTGTTACATAGAGGCAAAATTTATATTTCTGTAGAGAAAACTTTTGGTGTTGATATTTGTCACAAAACATGCACTCAGATGTTAAAATGCATCCAAAAGAGATGATCAATTGAAATAATACAAGGATTCATTAAATTTTCTTTACCTAAAATAATAAATAATCATTAGTTGTGTTAGTCACTTTTGAGACCTTGCTGTAACACTCCTGACATAAAAAATTTGCAGAGAGAATTACTTGCATTAATTCCTCAGTTTCAGAGGGTTGAGCACAGGTTGCTTGTTCCCATGCACTTGGTCAAAATGTCCTGGGAATGGGAGCCTGTGACTGGAGTTTTTCACTTCCTACTAGGGAGAAAGCAGAAAGACACACTGGAAGAAGCCAGGGCAAGACACAGTACCAAGGACTTGTTCCTAGAGACTTATTTCTTCCATGTAGACCCTGACTATTAAAGTTTCTAGAATGGCCTAACAAAGCACCAGTAGGTACAAGAAAGTGTCCAAAATGAGTCATTTGGAGCATCTAATTACTCAAACAACAGGAGTGGATATATTTAAACTCTATATAATGTTGTTCCTCATAAATGTTCTTGGTTTTTTTTTTTAGAATTTATTATTATTATTTGTTTAATTATGCAAATGTATGTGCGTGAGGGTGTGTGCTTGAGAATACAGGTATCCAAAAGTTCAGAAGTATGTAAAAGCATCTCTGGGCAAAAGGAGGTTAAGGGAAGGGCTATCTAATCTGAAGGATGTTGGAAAAATAAATAAAATAATCTGTATATTAAGATAAGTTTTGTCAAGAGAATTTGAAAAGGTGGTTTTAAGCAGACTAACATGGTTGTTGGCAAGCAAAATCAGGTCATCAACAAGAACACTCATTGCACTTTGATGCTGGCCCATCTCTTCTGTCCTATAAATTATTGTCTTATAGACAAACATATATAATACACATATGTATTCATGCTTGCATGAAAAACTGAATGTCATTCTTGTATGTTATTTCCCTGTTTATAAACTCCATCATTGTTCAAGTAACAAAAAGCATCTTTCATGTTTTTATATAAGCTTCTATTGGAAACTTACTTGGAATTTTATAAGTTTTCCTTAGGACTCAGCAAATACACTGTCAACTATTTCTCAAAATAGTTGTTAACATTGATTCTCTTATTCAAGGTCAAAGCAGATAAATGTGTCAATGATGACTCCAACCACAAATTCTTCAATCTTGTCTGTATTGTCAAATAAAATTTCTGGTCTTTATTCTTTATTATTCTTAATTATGCCTGCTAATACCTTTTGTACATAAGTAATTATATATATATGCTTATTTCTTTGATTTTGTTCTGTCTTTATTTTGGATTGATTATATTATTTACAATTAATGCTGAATACTTATTTTCTTAATTGCGAATACCAAAAAATAAAAGTCTTCCTGGAGGATCTTCTTTATGTTGCCTAATACTAGAATCCAATGTTTTGCTAAATTATCAGTCATCCTTTATTAAGAGGTTAAGCAGGCTTCCCTGGGTGAGATGAAGTTTGCACTTACTTTTCTTTTAATACAAACATCGCTTTTATTATTAATTTAGGATCCCACTGACAAGGCATTTTAAACTGCATTGAGATTAGGAAAGATAGTAACACAATGTGAGGATTAAAGAAAGAAAATTATTTTCTCACTAAGCCATTAAACCTTGATGTATTGTTTGACGGGATGTACACGCAAATAAGGTCACTTCTATTAACTTTTATTTTTCCTGAGGCCTTCTTGTTTGACTTGCAATTCCCTATCCCTATAAGGCTATGATTTTCTGAGTGGACTTTCTGCCTCTTGTTTCATGGGAAGATTGAGGTAGCAAAAGAGTTTCTAATAAAAAGTTCACCTTTGACCTAAACACACAATAACCCTTTAGCAGAGTTTCTGAAGCTCAGCAAAACTTGGGTGCTTTGTTGGAAAGTATGTTTAGAGGTGAAGCTTCACAATTTTTAATTCTTTCTGGGTCTGGAGACAATGATGTAAAAAATGAATAGAAATCCCGCTGTGGAAGACAATTTCAGTGTCTTGAGATGAGAGGATGATTATGTGAACAGTGTCTGAATTCATGTTTAGACTGAGCCAGATAGTTCTCCTTTCTTCTGTATTTAATAACAGAGGTAAATAGCCCAGAACATAGTGCCAACATTTTTTTCAACACATAGCCTGTTGAAAAGGTATAAAAAATGATGATACAATTTTCAATTTCTGTTCACTTAATGATCTTAAATAGACTCCAAATATCCATATCTACTCTTATATAGAAAAATATCCACATTTACCTCCACTTAGGAAAGAAATGGTGCTGGAAAACCTGACCAGAGGAGTTTGTTAATATAATATAGAAATCATAAGTAATTTTATCAAATGTGTGTTGTATAAGCAAACATAATATAAAATAATACCTGCAAATGACAGGAAAAATGGTACACATTACAAAAACTTTTCTCAGAATAAGATTGGTACATGCACATTTCACATACATTTAGAATGATCTACATGATATGCAGGTATATTGGAACTAAATGTAAATTAGTATTTATTTCAGCTTGCTAAACAATTTTTGATTAAATGGCTTTCATAATTTTAGCATTTTTGTCTCTGAATGTAACAGTTAATTTTTATAATAAGTCAGTTACTATAGATAGGGTTCTTGTACACATAATTTAAAACACATAGTCATCTTTCAGATTTTACAGGAGGTCATTTTAAGAACATGGTTCAGGTACACAGATGTTTGTTTCATGTATAGAATGACATATATTTTGCATGGGACCTATGACATGGACTTGGTTTGATGGCTGATCTTAGTTATCAACTTCACAATATCTGTAACTGACTGGAATCCAGAAAAGGAGTGCACACCTGTGAGTTACTTTATGTTTGGTTGCAAATGGGTAAATCTGCTTCTAAACTGGACTGTTGATGTAGGTAAACACACACTTTTGATCTAGAACTTGAGACATGAAGATACACTTTTAATCTAGGATACATATACTACTAGAATATAGAATTATGGAAGAAGGAAGCTTTTGCTCTTGCCTGCTTGCCCTTGTGTTAGTACCCTACCCATTTCTTCACTAGCATTATAGCTTACTTTGGAATTATAGCATGTAATGAAGACCAGCTGAGACAGCCAGCTCTGTGGACTGAACAATTGCTAGAGCTAGCCACTTTGAGATTAGCTGGGCTGAAACAAAATTAATTACAATAAACCTCATATATTATATATTAATTATATATTATATATTGATATATTAATTTAATACATAATTAATGTATGATTAGATATTAACTTCATATATATATATAAATATAAAATCATGTAGTTGAAGTTCATTTACCTAATTTAATGTAAATGCCATAGGATAGTGATTTTACTACATTGTCTAGGGAGTAGTAACCAGAGAACCAATCTGAATACAATCTGAATATGTTAATGCTGTTTTTATTCCCTGAATATTTTTGGTAGAATCCATAGATATGGAGTCTGAAGATAAATGGATTGAACAGTCAGCAGTTGGGACAGTGGTAGGAATATTCTAATGTGAAAATATTGAAATAGTGTAAATATATATACATATATATATATATGCATATATGTATATGGAAAGTAAATGCAATTTCAACACAAAGATTTTAATTGAATTTCCATTCATACAGATATTTTATCTTATAGGGTTTATTCATAGCATCATATAATATATTTAAATTCTTAATTTAGGTTTCTTGTATAAACATAATAGTTTTAGATATAGTAGTAGTTTAACCATTTTTACTTCTTTTATGTATGAAATCAGACTGCACTACTTATCCATTTACCTACTTATGAATTTGCTCATTATTTCAAAAGTTCAATGAATATGAATCAAACTGATTTTAACTCTAGTAAACATATGTTTCTCTGTAGCATATTTTCATGTTTTATATAAATGACTAAATGTATGCTAACCATGTGGCAGGATAGTATACATTTAACAGCTTAAGACAATGTAATACTATTATCTGTTGTGTTTGTATCATTAATGTTTCTGTACAAAAATGTAAAGTTTTTAGTTACTCTATATATCTTGGTCATGGTTGGGCTTTTTAAACTTAAAAATAGTTTGGTTCTGTAAATGTGCATGTACTAATCTAAATTTATCATTTGTACATATTTGATGAGTGATGATATAAATATATTTTTTAAGTACTTATATGATAACTCTATATTTTACCTCACAAATTACCCATTCCAATCTTTTAGCTGTTTGAATCAGAATATTTGGCAAATAAATGTTAGTTGATAATGATTTAGTGTCCTATTTAAGGGGTATCTTTATGAAATAATCAAGCACATAACACTCTACTTCCTTTCATGAAACTTAATTCTTTATGTAGCAGACTACTGACTACAGATGCTCCCTGTTCTCTGCACCCATTCTAAAGGAACTTCACAGATCCTGGTGGAACACTCTGATGTCATAGATACCATTGATTCTGAACCCTTGCCCATTTCTATCTAATCCAGTTCCACTCCTAGGTATCAGCTTCTGAATACCAAGGAACAAATTTTAACCAAAACCTTCAGTGAACACACCTGTCCAGATAGCAGAAATATTCCCTACCAGGAAACCATACCCACAACATTCTCATAAGAAACAGAAGAAGGCAACAGAAACCCAGGGACAAAACACTTGCCCAACAAAGACAAGAATATATCAGCCCCTAGAATCACAATCATCCCCATCACTTAGATGCCTAGATGCTAATGTAAAAGCACAGTCAAGATAGCAAGAACAAAATATCTCCATTAAAGGTCTGACAATCCTATAATAGTAGGCCCTTAGAAATGCAATAAAGCTGAAGCACAAGAACCTTAAAATAAGAAGCACAAGACAAGGATGTTAAAATAGCCTTTGTGAATATGTTAGAGGTCCTTAAAGAGGAAATAAATAAATCAGTTGATGAAATCTGGAAACACAAACAATGGAATGAGGTGAAGAAACAGATTAAGCTCTGCAAGTAGAGATAGCATCAATAAAGAAAAACTAAACTGAGAGAAATCTGGAAACAAAAATTTGGGAACATGATAAGGAAACTTGGTGAGAAGCCTCGCAAACAGAGAACAAGAGATGGAAGAGGCTGTCTAGATCATTGAAGGACAAGATTAAAATAAATGGGTACCTCAATCAAAGAAAATGTTAAATCTAAAAAATGTCCCCCAAATCTGGGACACTATGAAAAGATCAAATCTACAAATAGTAGGAATACAGGAAGGAGAAGTGTCCTAGATCAAATGTGCAGAAAATATTTTAGAGATAATTATAGAAGAGACAGTGCACATCTTAAAGGGGAAAGTGTCTATCAAAGGTACAAAAAGCACATAGAATTCCAAATAGACTAGAACAGAAAAGACATTCTCCTCAGAACATAGTAGTCAAAACATTAAATGTACAGAACTAAAAAGATAATATTAATTTGTGATGGAAAAGACCAAAATAATGTATCAATGTAGAGCTTTTAGAAAAATACCTGACTGCACAGTGGAAACTCTAAAATGGAAAAAAGGCCAGGTCAGATAAATATATTAAAGACTCCAAAAGACCACAGATGCCATTCCAGACTACTATACCCAACAAAACTATCTATCACAATAGATGATGAATATAAATTTTCATGCTAAAATCAAATAGAAGACACTGCAAAAAAAAATAATTGAGGAATCTAACCACACTCAAGAAAACATTAGGGATAAATAATCCAAGAACAGAAAAAAATCAAAAGATGGAGAGAAATGTAGCATAGTAGAAAATAGCAGAAATAAAAATATCCTGATAACTGTAAACATCAACATGTCAACTATCCCTGCCTCTTAAAACACAGACAATAGTAGAATGGATATGAAAACAGTATCCATCCTTCTACTGAATCCGAGAAACACATTTTAACAGCAAGGAAATATGTGAAAGTAGGGTAAGAGGGTTAAAAGAGATATTCTAAGCCAAGGAACCTAAGATGCAAGCTGTTGTAGCCATTTTAATATCTGACAACAAAGACTTTAAACAAACAAATCATAAAAGATAGGGAAAGTCATACTCATCAAAAGAAAAATAGAAGCAAGGGTATTGCAATTTTTAACATGTATGCACCAAACACAAAGGTACCCAAGTTCATAAAAGGAATCCTACTAACAACTTAAAGTGTGTATTGACCCTCATTCAGTGATAGTGAGTGATTTCAATATTACTCTCATGAATATACCAGTAATCCATACAAAAACTAAATAGAGAAATACTGTAACTAATGGATGTCATAAACTAAATGGAACTAAGATATTTACAGAACACTTTATACAAATAAAAGCAACATAATTTCTTCTCAGTACCACATAGAACTTTCTTGAAAATTGACCACATACATCAACAGAAAGCAATTTTCAACAAATACAAAAGTATTGAAATAGTATTCTGTATCCTATCTGGTCATTATGAATTAAAACTGGGTATCAACATCAGTGGAAGCAACAGAAAGCTTACCAACTCAAAGAAACAGAGCACCTCCCTCCTGAGTAAAAATCATGTAAAGAACGAAATTAGGAAAGAAACTAAAAACACACACCATATCCAAAGTTATCGACACAATGAACAGACACAGACACACACAGACACACATACACACACACATGCACACATCATATAAATAGTAGAAACAAGAAATAGTTAAGTGTTCATGGTTAAAATCAGTAAGATAAAAACAAACAAAAATAAATACAAAAAATCTGTGAAACAAAGTTGATTCTTGGAGAATATCAATCACATTGACAAATTTTTAGCCAAATTAACTAAAATATACAGAGAGAAGAGTCAAATTATCAAAATTAAAGATGAAAGTGGGACAATACAAGGCACTGAAAATATCCAGAGAATCATAAGGACATATTTAAAAAGCATATATTCCAAGAAATTGGATTACATAAAAGAAATGGATCCTCTTCTTGATATATAGAAACTATCAAGGTTAAATCAAGATCTGATAAGCACCTTAGCAGACTTATAACTCCCAATAAATATAAGCATTGACTAAAAGTCTATAAACAAAAATGTCCAGGGATAAAATTTCTTTGTATAGAAATCTGCCATATTTTCAAAGAAGAATTTATGACAAGCTCTTCAAATTATTCCTAACAATAATAAATAGAAGAATGCCACCCAATTTGTATTATAAGACCATAAAACCAGATATACTGCATGTGAGAGAAAAGAAAGTTGAGAATGGTCTTTAAGTTATTGATACAGGAAAAGACTTTCGGAACAGAACATCAATAGCACAAGTGCTAAGAAGAATAATTAATAAATGGGCATCATGAAACTGAAAACTTCTGTATAGCAAAGGAGACCATCATTTAGATAAAGCAGCAAGCTTTAGTAAGGGAAAAGATTTCATTTAAAATGAAAGTATGACTTCAGGTAAATAAATGGAACTAGAAATAATTATCCTAGGTGAGGTAACTCAGATCAAGAAAGACACATACAATATTCATTTGCTTATATGTGGATGTTAGCTGTTATGTAATTGATAACCAAGTTACTACTCATATAATCTCAGAAGTGAGGTAGAGAATAAAGTACTAGAGGGAGGAATGGGTCTGCCTAGAAAAAGGAAAAATAATTGATAGTTCCTGATGG
Organism: Rhynchomys soricoides; assembly: GCA_019843965.1. Taxonomy (NCBI): domain Eukaryota; kingdom Metazoa; phylum Chordata; class Mammalia; order Rodentia; family Muridae; genus Rhynchomys; species Rhynchomys soricoides. The sequence continues at coordinate 9,229,619 of JADRCH010000047.1, forward strand.
GTGAGGGGATGTAACAGGAGATGTAAGTGGGGAGGAGGAGGAGAGACAGAAAGAAGAAATGCATGGAGAGAAAGCTAAAACATATGACCATTTGAAGTCTCATAGGGTAACCTAATACAGTAGAAATTTCTTGTAGTATATACGTATACAAAGGAGACCTAAATGGAATTGACAAATAATGGGGGAGACAGAACCCCAGCTGGAGATCTTTCGCCACTAAAGGAACCTTCCAGGAAGTTATATTTAATTGAGCACTTGGTCAAAATGATCCCATAGGAACTCCCAGACAAACTGAAGCTATTGCCAAGGATATTAGTGGCTCATTACAAAGAGATGGTATGATATTATTGCTGAGGACAACATTTACACAACTAGTCCAACGGAGAGAACTAGAGCTGATGTTTATCTACAGACTTCATCTCTGAGGACTAATATCCATGGCACTAGATAGTACTTTTCATATTACCAAAGGAAGAAGGTAAACACCAACCAGCTACAAAACCTTTGATCTATAGGAGTAATGTGCCTACAAGGGAAGCTGGTATAATATTGATATAAAGTTTGTGGGTCTGACCAACCGGTATCTCATTTGATAAAGGCCCAGTTCATAAAGTGAAATCCATACCCAGTGCTGTTTAGTTATACTGAGTTTTTTATTTTTCCATATGAAGGTAAGGATTGACCTTTCAAGGTCTGTAAAGAATTGTGTTGAAATTTTGATGGAAATTGCATTGAATCTGTAGATTGCTTTTAATTAGTTTGTCTATCTTATTGATTTTCTCAAAGAACGTACTCTTCGTTTCACTGATACCTTGCTTTGTTCTCTTTGTTTCTATTTTATTACTATTATCCCCGAATTTGGCTGTTTTTTGCCCTCTACTCCTCTTCGGTGTGTGTTTGTGTGTGTGTATGTGTGTGTGTGTGTGTGTGCATGCCTGTGTGTGTGTGCGCGCGTGCGTGTGTGTGTGTGTTTCAAGCTTCCAGGTGTGTTTTTAGCTTGCTAGTATGAAATATCTCCAATTTCTTTTTCTTTTTTTAAAAAAATTTTTATTTTTTATTTTTCCTACTTTATTTACATTTCAAATGTTTCTGCTATGAATTTTTCTCTTAGCGCTGCATTCATTGTGTGTATGCTGTCCAATTAATCTTCATTTGGTTCTAAAACTTATTTCATTCTTTCTTTATTTCCTTTTGATACATTTTGCATTTAGCAGATGGTTGTTTATTTTCCATGAGTTTGTAGGCTTTCTGTTGTTTCTGTTTTTGATAAAATGTAGCTTTAATCCTTGGTGGATATAAGATATATGGGGTTATATCAATTTTCTTGTATCTCCTGAGACTTGTTTTTGACCAAGTATATTTTGGCTATTTTGTGAATGAGATAAAGCTTGAGGTGCTGAGCATTCTTTTGTGTTGAAAAGCTTTGTAGATATTTAGTTCCTTTTGAGTCATAATGTCTATTAGTTCCATTATTGCTCTGTTTAGTTTCTCTCTGGAAGACCTCTCCATAGGTTAGAGTTAAAGTCTCCCACTATTAATATGCCTAGTTCAATGTGAGATGAAAGCTTTAGCAGTATTTTCTTTCACAAATGTGTGTGTCCTTGCATCTAGGGCATATTTTAAATTGAAATGCCATTTTGGTGTATTTTTCCTCTGATTAGTATGAAGTGTCATTCTCCATCTTTTAATTAATTTTGGTTAGAAATCTGTTTTATTAGATATTTGAATGGCTATATGAGGTGAGAGCCATGGACTAGCCTGTGTATGCTGCCTGGTCATGGCTCAGGCTCTGGAGCTCCCTGAGCTACTGGTCTTCCTATGGGGTCGCTCTCCCCTTCAGCTTCTTCAATCCTTCCTCAAATTCAACCATAGTGGTCCCTGACTTCAGGCCAATGGTTGGGTGTAAATATATGCATCAGTCTAAATCAGATGCTGGTACAGCCTCTCAGAGGACAGCTATGTCAGGGTCCTGTCTGTAAGCACATCATAGCATAGTAGTGTCAGGCCTTGGAGTCCCCCCATGAGATGGATCCCAAGTCAGGCCAGTCATTGGATGGCCTTTTCTTCAATCTCTTCTCCATTTCTATCCCTGCAGTTTTTTTAGACAAGAACAATTCTGGGTCAGAAATTTTGACTGTGATTGGGAACCCTGCCCCTCCACTTGAGGCCTTATCTATCTACTGGAGGTAGACTCTTCAAATTCCCTCTCCCAAGTATTGGGCATTTTCGCTAAGGTCACTCCCATTGAGCTCTAGAGTCACTTACTTTCCAGAACTCTGGTACTTCTAGAAGTTCCCCCCACGCCCCCACCCCTGAGACTGCATATTTCCATTCATTCTCCTGACTCTTTGGATTTTGCTCCTGCCTTGCCTCCGTATGTGCTGATGTTCCCCTTTCTACCCTTCTCCTCCCCTCTCCTGGTGAGGTCCCTCCGTCCTTCTGCCTCCAGTGATTATCTTCTTTCCCCTTCTCAGTAGAATTGAAGCATCCTCACTTGGGCCTTTCTGCTTCTTAAAATTCTTAAAGATTGTGGGTTGTATCCAAGCTATTCTGCATTTTAGTGAGTACATACAATGCATGTATTTTTAGGTCTGAATTACCTTTCTCAGGATGATATTTTCAATTCCCATGCATTTGCTTACAAAATTCATGATGTCCTCATTCTTAATAGCTTCATAGAATCCCATTGTGTAAACGAACCACAGTTTCTGTATCTATTCTTCAGTGAGAGACACCTTGGTTGTTTCTAGCTTCTGTGTATTACAAATAAGGTTGGTATGAGCATAATGGAGCACTTGTTCTTGAGGTATGGTATGGCATTTTTGGGTGTATGCCCAAGAGTAGTATAGCTGAGTCTTTGGGTAAAACTATTTCAAGTTTTCTGAAGAGCTGCAAGATTGATTTTCAGAGTGGGTGTACCAGTTTGCAGTCCTACCAACAATGGAGGAGTGTTCCTCTTTCTCCACATCCTCCCTAGCATGTGCTGTCACATGAATTTTTGATCTTAAACCATTCTGATGTGTGTAAGGTGGAATCTCAGGGTTGTTTTGATTAGCATTTCCCTGATGACTAAGGACTTATTTCTTTAGGTACTTCTCAGCCATTTGAGATTCCTCTGTTGTGAATTCTGTTTAACTATTTATGAATTTTTAATTGAGTTATTTGGTTTTATGGAGGTTAGCTTCATTACTCCTTTATATATTTTGGATTTTAGCCCTCTGTCGGATGTGGGTTAGTGAAGATTTTTTTCCCAATCTGTAGGTTGCCTATTTGTCCTATTGACTATCTTTTGCCTTACAGAAGCTTCAGAGTTTCATAAGGTCTCTAATATCATTATCCATTGTTGATCTTAGAGCCTGAGCCATTGTTCAGGAAATTTCTCCTGGTGCCAATGGGTTTGAGGCTCTCATCCACTTTCTCTTCTGTTAGATTCAGTATATCTGGATTTATGATGAAGTCAGTTATCCACTTGGACTTAAACTTTGTGCAAGGTGACAAATATTGATCTCTTTTCATTCTTCTACATACAGACTGACAGACCAGCATCATTCTTTTCTTTACTGTATGATTTTGGCTATTTTGTCAAAGATCAACTGTTCATAGGTGTGTAGGTTTATTTCTGGGTCTTTGATTCTATTTGCTTGACCTGTTTATCTCTGCATAAATACCATGTGGTCTTTATCATTAATGATTTGTAGTTCAGCTTGAGGTCAGGGATGGCAATTCTTCCAGAAGTTCTTATATTGTTGAGAATTATTTTGGCTATCATAGATTTTTTGTTTTTCCATATGAAATTGAAAATTGCCCTTTCCATGTGAAGAGTTTCCATTGTGTTGGAGTTTGACAGGAATTTCATTGAATCTATAGATTGCTTTTGATAAGATGGTCATTCTCACTATATTAATCCAACCAATCCATGAGCATGGGAGATCTTTCTGTCTTCTGAGGTCTTCAATATCTTTCTTCAGGGATTTGAAGTTCTTGTCATACAGAATTTTCACTTGCTTAGTAAGAGTTATACCACAATACTTTATAATACCTGTGACTATTGTGAAGGGTGCTGTTTTCCTAATTTCTTTCTCAGCTTATATCATTTTTATAAAGGAAGGCTACTGATTTGTTTGAGTTAATTTTATATTCAGCACTTTGCTGAAGTTGTTGATCAGCTGTAGAAGTTCTACTGTAGATTTTTTTGGGGGGGGTCCCTTATGTTCACTACCATATCATCTGCAAATTGTGATATTTTGACCCTTTCCCCCCAATTTGTATCTCCTTGATCTCCTTTTGTTGTCTTATTGCTCCAGCTAGAACTTCGAGTACTATATTGAACAGATAATGAGTGAGTGAGCAGGTTTATATTGTCTCTAATTTTACTAGGATTGCTTCAGGTATCTCTCCATTTAATTTGAAATTGGCTGATAGTTTGCTATATATTGCTTTTATTATGTTTAGGTAAGGGCCTTGAGTTCCTGATCTATCCAGTACTTTTAACGTGAAGGGGTTTCATAATGCTCTTTCATTGTTTAATGAGATGATCATGTGATTTTTTTCTTTGAGTTTGCTGAATATAATGGATAACATTAATGGATTTTTATCTATTGAACCATCCCTGCATTTCTGGGATGCAGCTTATTTGACCGTGATGAATGCTGGTTTTGGATATGTTCTTGGATTTGGCTTGCCAGAATTTTATTGAATATTTTGCTTCTATACTCATTAGCAAAATTGGTCTGAAGTTTTCATTCTTTATTGTGTCTTTGTGTGGTTTAGGAATCAGATTAACTGTAGCTTCATAGAATGAATTAGTTTTTGTCTGTTTCTATATTCTGGAATAGTTTGAGGGGTGTTGGTATTAGCTCTTCTTTGAAGGTCTGGTAGAATTCTGCACTAAAGCCATCTGGCCGTGAGCTTTTTTGGTTGGGAGGTTTTTAATGGCTTCTTTTATTTCCTTAGGGAATATGGGACTTTTTATATAGTTTACCTGCTCTTCACTGAACTTTGGTCCATGCTATCTGTCTAGAAAATTATCCATTTCATCTAGATTTCCAGTTTTGTTGAGGATAGGCTTTTGTAGTAGATTCTGATGATGTTTTGAATTTCTTCTGTTTCTGTTGTTGTGTCTACTTTTCATTTCTGATTTTGTTAATTTGAATGTTGTCTCTGTGTCCTTTAGTTTCTTTGACTAAGAGTTTATCTATTTCTATTTTCTCAAAGATCAGCTCTTGTTTTTGTTGATTCTTTACATCATTCTCTTTGTTTCTAATTGGTTGATTGTGGCCCTGATTTTGACTATTTCCTGCAATCTTCTCTTCTTGGGTGTGTTGGTTTCTTTCTGTTCTAGAGCTTTCAGGGATCTCTCCAATTTCTTTATGAAGGCACTTAGGGCTACGAATTTTCCTTTTACCACTGTTTTCATTGTGTCCCTTAAGTTTGGGTATGCTGTGATTTCATTTTCATTGAATTCTATAAAGTCTTTGATTTCTTTATTTCTTGCCAGACCAAGTTATCATTGAGCAGAGAGTTGTTCAGTTTCCATAAGTATGTGGGATTTCTGTTGTTTTTGGTGTCATTGAAGTCTAGCCTTAGTCCATGGTGATCAGACAGAATACATGGGATTATCTCAATCTTCTTGTATCTATTGAGGCTTGTTTTAGGTCTGATTTTATGGTCCATTTTGGAGAAGGTTCCATGGTTATATTCTCTTATTTTGGGTTAAAATTTTCTGTAGATGTCTGTTTAATCTATTTGGTTCATAATTTCCATTAATTTCACTGTGTCTCTGTTTTGTTTCTGTGAAATCTCCCTCTATTATTGTGTGAGGTTCAATGTGTTTTGAGTTTTAGTCAAATTTCTTTTATAAATTTTGGTGGCCTTGCATTTGAGCCTTCCTCTTGGTAGAGTTTTCCTTTGATGAATATATATTGTTCTTTCCCATCCTGTTTGATAACTTTCAGTTGAGTCTATTTTATTGGATATTAGAATGGCAACTCCAGCTTGTTTCTTGTGACCATTTGCTTGGAAAACTTTTCTTCTAGTCCTTTATTCTGAGGCAGTGCCTGTCTTTGTCAGTGAGGTTTATTTCTTGTATTCAGAGAAATTTTAGGTCTTGTTTGTGTATGCAGTCTGTTAGCCTTTGTCTTTTTATTCAGAAATTGAGTCCACTGACATTGAGAGATATTAAAGACAGATGATTTTTAGTTCTTGTTATTTTTCTTTTTTGCTAGAGGTGGTACTATGTGTGTGTGTTTGCTTCTTTTCTTTTGAGTTTGTTATGAGAAGTTTAATTTGTAGTGTTTTCTTGGGTGTAGTTATACTCCTTGTGTTGGCGTTTTCCTTTTGGTGTAGGACTGGATTAGTAGAAAGATATCTATTTGGTGTTCTGTATGCTTCTTGTATACTTGTGGCCATCTCTTTCTTTAGGTAAGGGAAGTTTTCTTCTATGATTTTGCTGAAATTTTTTTCTGGTCCTTAGAGCTAGGAAACTTCTCCATCTTCTATTCTGATAATTCTTCAGTTTGATCCTTTGATTGTGTCCTGAATTTCCTGGATATTTTGGGTTAGGAGCTTTTTGCTTTTTGTATTTTCTTTGACTGATATGTCTATGTCTTCTATAATATCTTCACATGAAAGTCTTTCTTCTAACCTTTAAATTCTGCTGGTGATGCTTTCATCTGTAGCTCTTGACCTCTTTCCTATGTTGTCCAGGGTTGCCTCCTTTTGTGTTTTATTGTTTCTATTTCCATTTTTTAGGTCTTGGACTGTTTTTTGTTCAATTCCTTCACCTGATGGACTGTATTTTCCTGTATTCCTTTTATGGATTTACTTGTTTCCTCTTTAAGAGTTTCTACCTTTTGCCTGTGTTTTCCTGTATTCCTTTAAAGGAGTTTTTTATATCCTCCTTAAAGGCCTCTAACATCTTCCTGAGCTGGGATTTTAGGTCAGAATCTTGCTTTGCATGTGTGTTAGGGTATCCAGGGCTTGCTGTGGTGGGAGAACTGGGTTCTGTTGGTGCCAAATTGCATTGGGTCTATCATTTATGTTCTTGTGCTTGTCTCTCACCATCTGGTTATCTCTTGTGTTAAATGGCCTGGATGTCTGACTGGAGCCAGCTTCCTTGGATGGAGGTAGAGCTCCGTGACATTGGTTAGAGCTGGTCTCCTGGGTGATAGGCAGTGCTGTTATCTGGTTATGTGTTACCTCCTATGTCTCTGGTTAAAGTTGGCCTTCTGTGTCTCTGTTTAGGGAAGACCTCCTGTGTTCCTGGTGAGGGCATCCCCCCCTGGGAGGCAGGTGGGCTGTGGAATGTGGGAGGCTAGCTCATCTGGCTCAGGAGAAATAGACCTGAAGGAAGATGGAGCTCAGCGAGGCAGGTAGGTCCTTGATCACCTGGGCTCTGTGGGTGTTCCAGCTGTTATGGGTATTTGGGTGGGAGTCTCAACTGTGTCCCTGGTTACTGCAGACCTCCTGGGAGGCAGGAAGGCTGTAGGGTGTGGGACGCCACTGATCAGGAATATTTTTCTTTAGGTAAGGAAATTTTTCTCATATGATTTCCTGAAAATATTTTATTGGCATTTGAGCTGGGATTCATCTTCATCTATCACTATTTTTATTAGATTTTTTCTTTTCTTTGTGCCCCAAAATTTGTAGACATTTTGTGTCAGAAACTTTTTAATTTAACATTTTTTAACCTACGTATCAATTTCTTCTATCATATCTTCTATGTCAGAAATTCTCTTTTCCAGATCCTGTATTCTGTTGTTGATGCTTGCTTCTGTAGTGTCTGTTCTCTTGCCCAGATTTTGCATCTCCAAGATTCCCTCTATGTGCATGCTTTCCTTTTTTGCTTCCATTTCAATTTTCAGTTCCTGAACAATTTTATTCCTGTCATTCATTCATTTGATTGCATTTTCTTACATTTCTTTAATGGATTTACTCATTTCTTGTTTAAAGGCATCTGTCATTTTCATAAGGTTGGATTTAAGGCCATTTTCTTGTGCTTCAACTGAGTTAGAATATCCAGGGCTTTCTGTGTTAGGAAAGCTGGGCTCTGGTGGAGCCATGTTGTCCTGGCTCTTATTACTTGTGTTCTTATGCTGGCTTTTAGCTATCTGGTTGTTCCTAGTGCTGTTAGACCTCCAGGAATGCAGGCAGAGAGGTGTGCTGAAAAATGGAGTGAAAGGGACAGGGTTCAGTTCACCACTGTTGGAAGTGCACCGGGGGAACCCAACAAGCAGGAGATTGGGGGTAGGGTTTTTACCTGGTTGTTCTTGGAGCAGGCAGGCTTCAGGGAATATAAGCAATGCTGTGGTTAGAAAATGGAGAATCGGGAGCAGTTGATAGTTTTTGGGTGTGTCCAAGGGGGACCTAACAGGCAACAGTTTGGGGAGTTGGGGGAACTCCTACCTTCGTGACCCTGGAGCAGGCAGGACTCTGATAATGAAGGCTGAGTTGTAGACTAAAAAATGGAGCACAGGGCATAATTCAATTAGGTTTATGACAGACAAGTTTTATTCTCTCAAAGGTAGTCTACTATAACCTAAACTTTTTAATTTATTTAGTTCTACTGTTCATTCTTGGTCTTCTTTGAATTCCACTACAGTCTGGTTACATTAAATGAACTTTCCTTTATTCAAGTTTGTAAAAATATTAACATTTATTGGCTCATTTTATGTAAAGTATTCTACTTATAGGTCTTCTGTAATTATATTTTGCCATGAAAAATTATGCTTTTGTCCATTATCATGAATTTATACTACCTACACTCACAGATTGGTTTCAAACAGAAGACTGTAAGTAGTCCATGTACTCAAGAACAGATGTCTTTCCTGGTGTAGCTTTTTCTTTTAGATAGCTAGTGAATTCAACATTTTGGATATAACAATTGTAGGTAGTGTTTTTGTACAATTCTTTCCCATCATTTATCCTGTCAATTATCTTTTTTTATTGCTAGATGTTTGTCTTTATTTTTGATGATCAAAAATATGAAATAATAATAGTACAACAGCTTAAGCATTATATCCATATCCACACACCCTATGGGGAGCTGAGAAACCAGGAGCTGTACAACCTAGTAGGTCGTTAGTTAAACTTTGTACCTATTTCACAGTGGTCTAAACCATTGAGTGCTCACAAGAACATATCTGCTCACACTCACTTCAGGACAGTGCAGCTGTAGTATTTCCATAATCCTCTCCATTTAACAATTCCCCCTTCACTAGATTTCTTTCTTCCATAAATGAGTATCATGGTCCCTTAAAAAAAAAAAAAAAAACCAAAAAAACCCAGTCACCTTTTCATTTTCCCACAACCCCTTCCATTAGCTGCTCTATTTTCTGCTCTTCTATGTAGATAAACTCATCAGAGCATGATTTATTCTAGCCTTTTCTGCCTCCTCTCCTTTCATTTTAATTTGGACTTAGTCCAATACTATTTTATGTCACTTCTAATTCATCGAATCAGCTTTCCTTCAAATCAGTAATAACCACCAGATAGCTTAGCCTTATATAATCTACTATAATCTAGACTACCAAGCCACTGAACCATTAACAAAGTTTGTATAAATTGACCAGCTACTTTCCCTTTAATATTTCCTTCTCTTGGTCCCAGCATAGTTCTATGTGTTATTTTTATTCTTCACAGTTTCTACAAAAATCTCTTGGTGGTTTATACCACTAATTTTGTTTGTATCTCAAATTTTCACCAATATTCTCCTGTATGGCTTAAGTTGTGAATTTCATTTATATCTATTTTTATTCTATATATTGGATCATATTGTGCCATGCAGGTAGTTTTTCATTCATATATATATATATATATATATATATATATATATATATATATCCTAAAATTATATCTCAAAGCTAGACTGCTCTTCTAATTTCTGACTTATACTAATCTTCCTGTTCAAAGATTCATTTGGGTATAAAATAATATAATAATCAATAAGTTTAAAACCAAAGTCTTCATGTTCTGTCTTGTCTTCATTTTAGTAGACGTGAAATGTAATACATTTGATTTCGTAGACTCAACCCCTGTTGAGTATTTTACTTCCTCCCTGTTCCTCACAATGCTCTTCATTATCACATTCATGGCTCTGCCACAAATCAGTTTTCTACACCTGTCGGTGCTAATGCAGACTATATTACACAGTTTTTTCCCAATCCAATAAAATACAGTCTGTCTTCTTTCCATACCTCTTCTGTCTTCACATTTTCTCTGCCACTGAGTATTTTTCATAGTATATCCAGACATACAGCACACACATGAATTTATCATTCAAAGAAGTCAATAGCTTTTCTTTTTCTTCTTTGTAAGAGCCCAGTTTTGTTCTGTTGCTGTCCGTTTCTTCTCCCCTGTCGCCCCATCCCTCCACACTTCCATCATTTGTTTATCACACATACCTCCTCCTCAGCACTCCTGTTAGTTTTCCTTGTTCTGGATTTAATAGTCACATAGTAAATATTTACCAACTGAAAAAAATAATCTAAAGCAGATGGTTTGCATGTGTTAGTAAAATGTTACAAATTAAGGAGAAAACTAAAACAAAATCTCTATCTTTAGAATGACATTTGTCTAGATATACTAAGTATCACATTTCAGTAAAGTATTTCCACAGAAAGGTATTTTATATACTCAGGCAGATGTGAGTTCTTTGAATTTATGAATTATTTCTGCACTATAACCTATTTATTTCCATAATTTTAGTACTTAAAATAGAGCATATGTAATCAGAGGTGTTGTTAAGATATATTTAGTAATTTTTACCTGATTTACATCTAAACTTTTACATAATTTATTTAAAATTTCATGTATGAGTACTGTATTTACCTCAATTCCTCCTCCACCTGTTCTCATATAGAAGCTCCATCCATATTAAATTCATGACTATTTCTTTAATTGTTATTGACATACATACACACATACATATAACATACATACATATGTATATATTCAATACAAATGTACAATCTAGTAAGACATTTTTTAGCTTTAGGACTAACACTATGGGATTGGATAACTTATAAGTTGCTCATCCATTAAGATTGATTTCTTTCTCTCTCTCTCTCTCTCTCTCTCTCTCTCTCTCTCATCATAGTGAGTAATTAACTGTAGCTCTCTATGTATGCATATTACCATGTCAATTGTTCTTGTCATTGTACAGATCTCATGTAGACAACAAAGGTTTCATGAATGTCACATCCCTGCCATAGGCAGACAACATTATCTCATAGAAGATATACTAGCCCTCTGACTCTTACAATTTTTACAATATATAATGATCATATATATATATCATATATATGAGTGAGTTTTTCTCTTGCATTTTGCTACATTTGGCTTTCTATAATAGTCTCTATCTGTGTGAAAAGAAGCCTTTGGTGAGATATGAGAACTACATTAATCTGTAAGAATAAAGATAAATATTTTAGAATGTATTCAGAAATTATATTGGTTTGGGAAAGTGGAAGTAGTGGTTCCCCTCTAGCGTCCATAGACACATCAGAGGTAAATAGCTAGGCTTTCAGTACTTGACATGAATTCCCTCCTATTGAGTGTAATTGAAGCCCAGTTCAATGATTATGGATTGCTATCAGTATTACTGTTGGCTATATTCTCCATTCTGATCACTGTTGTGGTTTAGAAGCTTTACCACCGTGTAGAACACTTGAATGCTTTTTTTCCTTGACAGCTCATAACCCCTTCATTATGCTGAAATCTAGGCCTAGAGGAGACTTCCAGATCAGATCAGTTTCACCTCAATTCTTCTAACCTCTGTATCTGCAGTATGTGATATCCTCAGCTACAGGGTCCTACTTTCAAATTCTAGGATGCAGCCAGGAGCAAAGGCAATGGTCTATGTTGTTAGAGCTGAATTTTTAATTGAGTTTTCTTCTTGCCCTAACATAAACAACAAAACAACTTGTTAGTATAAAGTTTTACTCAGACATATGTATGAGACAGTCACATTTTATTTGTATATATTATTTGCAATTTTGAATTGAGTAAAGAAAGATTTAAAATAACCCATGCAATGTGATGACAGACTATGAGGTATTTTCTTTTTAATATTTTATTGAAAGTCAATAGTCCATTAGATGGATACTATAATTGTTTCATTGTGCCTTTGTCTCTGACTCCATATTACCAGCTGAAGAGAATAAATTGTATCTCAATAAGAAATAAATGATTACATTCTTTCTCACTTTGTCATGACTCAATTTTCTCTGCTGACTGTTGAAGTCTCTTCATGACTGATGGTGTGGAGCTGTATATGGGATCACTGAGAGAATTACAAAGAAATCAGCTAATAGCAGCATATAAATAAACAATCATGAAGCCTTAACAGTTAGGAATTAGCACAGCTGATCGAGGCTTGCTTAGTAGAGCTTCTCATAGTGAACAATGCCAATTGTCTGAACTTTCTGCCATTAGCAAATATTAATTTGCAGGGCTTTATTTGACTTAATATGGGTGCAATTTTAATTATTTGTCACCAGTGTCCTTGTATTTCTGTAGTTTGCTAGTTTTCCAAAATTGCTTCCTAGACTCAGAAAGGTAAACTGCAATTATTTTAGCAGAATGGTAAGTTTAATTACTTATGCCTTGCAATGTAAAACAAACAAACCAAAAACAAAACAAACAAAACCACCAGATATTTAAGAGGTTGTAAAACCAAAGTGAACCCTCAACCCTCAATGTGCTCAATGTGTTGGTAACAGTAAGGAATTTTAGATTGCTACAATGTTTTTCAGCTCAGTAAAAATAGATACACAATTTCAGAGTTAAGTTGCTTATAGCAAACAGCTGCCAAGTTCTGTTCTTTCTGCTTTTCCTAAATATTAAGTAACATCTTTATTCTCGTTAGAGAGGTTAAAGTAACATCTTTATTCTCGTTAGAGAGGTTAAACTTTTTCTAATCAATGAACACATGATGAACAAAGAAAAAGGTCAATAATTTTCAAAAACAGATTTTTCTCCTTTAGGTTTGTTCTTTTAATTTTACTTTTATTCAATTCTGCTGGACTTCATACATTAAAAAATAACTTTAACTGACTGGCCCAAATAAGAATATTCATTTGAAAAGTGGCATCTGAGTACGCTTGCTCTTAAAGTGTATCATGTACCCTTGTGTTCCTGCCTTTTTGCAACCTGGCATCATCCCTAATGGTTTTCTAATTTTGTAGTGAATCTCTTTAATTCCACCCGTTTCATGACTGTACTCATGTTCTTCTTTGTGCTACAAAAGAGCTAGTTTGTTGTCATTCCATTTGAAAGGGATGCATACCAGTTTCTCTGAAACTCACCCATAGATCATGATGACTAATGGCATCCCAAATAAAAGTAGAAAACCAAACATCTGAGTTTTACCTCCATTCTAGATAGGTTGAAATCACAACCATTCAAACTAAAGTCCAGAAAGCATTATTTTTGTTTCTAATCAAGGTAAAACGTATAAAACTTAAAAATTTATGGTTTTAAATGAATCGCTCTCTTTCCCCCCCTCCACTTCCTCCCTCTCCTCTCTGATTAGAATCTTCAGACATTCAAAGACATTCAATCTTTTTTTTTTATTTTGGGCACTCATTAACCCCACAGCTTCTTCACATATATGCACTACATGCAATGACTTCTTCCCTCTCCTACACATCCAGGGAAGGGTACTTTGAGGACACCACAGCAGTCACTAGCATTCATATGAATCCTTGTACAAATGTTTTGGAATTTCATCCTTAGCAGACTTTGAGTCTTGTGCTGAAACATTTCAACCTTGAGAGCCATTTATTGATATGCCCAGCATCTTGTCTCAATCTCCTTCCTTTATGAATGGCACTTCAGACTCTTCCAATGAACAGTATCCTCCTATACACATATTTAAACTACTTGAGTAAAGTGTGATTGGCATACATTTCCTATGCTGCGTCATAATATTTCTGTGTGTTTTGCTATCAGCATTTTAAATGATAAGATCAAGATTTGGGAGTTAAGAAACATATATTTGTTAAATTTTATTAGCTATATTCTTCAGATTTACAGAAAACAAATCATTTTTCTTCATGGGATTGTTTCAAGGACCATACAAGGTTATGCATGTGAAGTTCATGGTGATTTACCACCCCCCAGCCCTGTTCCTCTATATCCTCATATCTACAGGAAGATGGGCCCTTGTAAGCTGATTATTCTCCTTCTGTACATTCTTTTGTTCTCAGTTTCCACTAAAAGCAGGTTATTCATCAGTGTTGTAACATATCTGTGGTCATGCAAAGTAGTTACTGTTTATGCTTCCAAGTACTTCATTATTTGTATTTTAGATTTTAGAACTAAAGTGCTAAGCATGTGAAGCTCTTCTACACAGCTGATGGTGAGTGTTGTTTTTGTTTTTTCCTGAATTCAGATGGCTTTATTCCTTCTCCCTTCTAGTCAGGTGGTAATATGCCAACAATGATGTGGGGTTCAATTGCGTCTATCAAATCATTCCTCTGACACACTTCCTCCCAAAATAGTCCATACGCAAAGCACTAAACCAACATGTGACTGAAAAAGCATCCTTCATGATGTATTCTGTACAGAAAGGCAAACAAAAGGGCAGCTGGAGACAGGGCAAATCCCCTATTTAAGGAGCTGTTCTGCAATAGATTATGAAAGCTGAATGTTCATGGAGTCAGAAAACTTACAGTTTGATTTAATGTTCTCATTGCATGGCTGTAGCAGCTAAAATTAGTTAATTCTTAGGAATGGAAGCTTTCTTTGGAGTTTGTTCATATAATGTCCTCATTTTGCCTTAAATGCAACCACACACACACAGATACACTCACACACACACACACTCACTCACATACATACATACATACACACATACTCTCATACACACATACACACTAACACACATGCACACACATACACACACTCTTATACACATACACTTACATACACTCACACACACACACAAACATTCACACTCAAAATGAGAAATTAACCTCTGGATTTCATGTTTTAACAGAAAAAAAAATAAACACATGACACAAACATCAAGATAAAATGGCATATTTGCCTCCAACCTAACTGCCTGAAGACAAAGTAAAACAGAACAAAGGGAAAAAAATCCCTGCCACTGTTGTAATTAGTGGTTACTCACTTAACATTCCCAAGAAGTTGTTGGGAGAATTCAGCAGAGCAAATGATCACTAAACATTCTAAACTGCAGATGTTTGAAATCCCAAAAGGTATCCTTGGAAAGGGATCACATGCTTAAATGCTGCCATTCCAAAAAAGAAAGAAAGAAAGAAAGAAAGAAAGAAAGAAAGAAAGAAAGAAAAACAAAAGAAAAGCAATAAGTTATGATTTCTATGTTAGAGCTGCAGTTATTTCCATTGAGTTGGAAACCTAACAGCAAGCTTAGCAATGACATAGCTGTCATTTGCTGTTTGCAATGCTCACATAGAAAGCAAGTGGTTTTCATAGCTTCATGGCCCCTTCAGTTTTATACCATGTGGTGGTACCATCATTTACTTCTTGTAATGACAGAACTATCCAGATTCTTTTCCTGGTGTAAGTTTTATTTAATATTTTTCATTAATCAGGGAAGGTCTTTGGCAAGTAAATTTTGGACAGTTCTCAGATACAATTCTACATGAACATCCCAGACTCTAAGGAAGGCATTGTAGAGTTTGAAGCTTCCTTGGTAATATGCAAAGTCAGAAGTGATAGAATTGAGTATGATTTGCATTAACATTTCCATAATATCTAGCAGGTTGTAAATTCACAGACTTTGAAAACATTACCTACCATGAGGTGCAGGACAGACCAGTACATAGCAACTGCAAAAAAAAAAAAAAAAAAAAAAAAAAAAACCCACTTAGGGATTTAATAAATTAAGTGCTGTATTTAATTGGAAATAGATGGAATTTCTCATTAAGGGAAGACAGTGATATGAGCTGATATAAGGCCAGCCCTCTAATTGTGTCCTGAGGGCACTATGGATTCCCAAGAAGTGACTAGATTGTCAGTGCTAAGGCTTGGGTGTGAAGGACACCACAGGAGCTAGTGATCGCTGGGGACAATTATATTGCAAGGGTGAGGATTAAATTTCTACCAAGAAATGGCCCTTACCTTGCTGACAAGCATATGGCGAAGTGACCTTGAGGAAATATCCCTGAAGTGTGTGGTTTTTGATACCTTCCATTGTTATGTTTTTTTTTAAACTTCAGGAGAGCATAGGAAACTCATTAATAGAACAGCAGCATTTAAGCATATGATTCTCTTTTAAAAGATTCACAAAGTAAATATGCAATTGTCCAAGTAACAGCCGTTTTTTAAAGGGAGGCTCCAAAGAACTTGTTCAAAAAAGCCACATGCATTTCTGAGGGGCTCCATCCTACTTAAAGGCTTACTAGTGGCTGATAACATTGGTACTTTGGATCTGAAGAAGATTGGTAAAAAAAGGCACAGGGAAGATAGAAGAATAAGCAACATACACTCATGGAGAACATGATTTTGAAGACATTTTCATTCTTAGTGATAGCTTTGCAGGTCTTGACTTAAAGTTATTGCTGCTGTAATGAACATCATGACCAAAAGCAAACTAAATAGGAAAGGCTTATCTATCTCAAATCACATTCTAAGTAAGTCAAGGTAGGAGCTTGATCTTGGAGAGAACCTGGAAGAAGGAGTTGATACAGAAGATGTGGACAGGTACTCCTTCTGGTTTGTTCCTTCTAGCTTATTCATCAGCTTTTAATATTTTAAAATTATTTTTACAGTCCAACCACCGTTTCCCCTCTCTCCTCTTTTTCCAGTCCCTCCCCTCCACCTGTCTTCTGCTTCCTGATCCTCTCTTCCTTTCTATTCAGAAAAGGACAGACCTCCCATGAATCTCAACTAAACATGGCATATCAAGTTGCTGTAAGACTCATTACCTTCCTTGTATTAAGGTGAGTCAACCCAGTAGGAGGAGAGGGTGCTAAATACAGGCATCAGAATCAGAGACAGCCCCTGCTAGTTCCCGCTGTTAGTTCAGCAAGAAGACTAAGCTAAGCAAATGTAACATGTGCATGTGCAGAGGGCCTAGGTCAGTCTCATGCAGGCTCCCTGGTTGGTGGTTCTATCCCTGAGCTCCTATTGGCCCAGGTTAGGTAATTATGTGGGTTTACTTATAGTGTCCTTAACCACTCTGACTCCAACAATCCTTGCTCCCTGTACTCTGCAGGATTTCCTGAGCTCTACCTAACATTTATCTGTAGGTCTCAGATAGAACCAAGCACAATCAGCCAGCATTTTTGTAGAACCCAAGACCATCAGCCAGGGTTGATGATGCCCTCAATAGACCAAGCCCTCCCACAGCAATCACTAATTTAAAAAATAAATAAATGCCCTACAGATTTGGTGCTATGGCGTTTTCTAAACTGAGGTTACATCTTCTGAAATGTCACTAGCTTGTACCAAGTTCACATTAAAAGCTATCCAGGACAGCGCTGTTCCATGCCACAACTTATTTTTAAATATTAATATTTTCCTTTCCACCTCTTTGATATGTCAGGAAATCATCTGTTCATTCACGTGTTCTGGGTAAAGAATTGTTATTTTAATTTTATTCATATAGCAGTCATGCAGCACGGATTTAATTGACTGGCCATTAGCAAATTTATGCTAAGAATGCAAGACCAGGTCTTGTTGGCTGTATATTCTGCATGGTTCTTTTCAAAACATGCTGTCATACTGACAATTACTTTCTTCTTACAGACTTCTTCACATTCCTCACTTTGGTAGACATAGTATCTCTTTCTCTAGCTTTCTTTCTTTATGATAGAGTGCTAATCACAGTCTTGCAGTAATATTTGTGGTATCGCTTACCCTTGATGCTTTGTTCCTATGGGCTGAATTATACCCAATAACAAAATACTGTGTGTTTAAACTCTAGCCCATTTCAGAGTAGAATCCTTAGGAGATAATTAAAGTTGGATTAGGGTGACACTGAGGCCAAGATCCAATAGAACTGATGTCTTTATAAGAAGAGGAAGAGAGGGGTGTGAAGGCTGTAATTACATAAACTGGGAAAGTCACAAGCCTTTTGCATTCTGTCTTCTATTGCTCCAAGAGAAAAGGCAAAGTAATTGATAGGTAGTCATCCATGTGTCAGAAAAAGAACCCTCACCAGTAACTGACGTCAGACTCCGCATCCTTCTGGGATGGAAGCCACCATATCTGTGGGATTTTGTTATGACAGCCAATATAGGTTAAGGTATTTTTATCACATATAAGTTTGCCATTATTTACCATGCTATTTCCGTTATTTCCAAAAATGCATATTATGTTAGCCTATAAAAATAATAATCTACAAGTGAAAATAAACATTTCAGTCAAGACATGAAATTAATTTGGTGATACATTTTCAAAAGTATTTCCTCCTGTGTTTAATATATATGACCAACATTTATTTTTTCATTTATCTGTAAATTAAATTGTAGTTTGTGAACATAAGAATTGACTCTTTTATGGCACATTGGTGTATAAATTTTACTCATAATTTGACCCAACACTTCTCTCCGCATCTCTCGTCCACTTTCACTGATGCCCTATGTCAGTGACATACAGTGTATGACATACAGAGAGCCAATGATAAATGGAAACATGAGAAGGAGTCTATGACATCTACATAATAGGCCTCAGACAGCATGCCGACTGTGGGTATCCAGCATACAGATATATGGACAAATTACATTCTGTTCTCAAGCCACTCGGTATGTGGTATTTAGGACTAGCATTCTAGTGAATTCACTAAACAGTTCTTGAAAACTGTACCCTGAGGGAGCTGCTTTGCCACCATCAGTCCGACCTGCAAGAGCTTGTGGGTTTATAATTCAGACTAGAAGTATAGATAACCTAAGAAGACCAGAGTGTGAAGGTAGCAACACTGGCCCTTTTGATATAAGGCAAATTCCGAGGCATAATAAGTATTCTAATTCGCAATACAGGAGTGTGGTGAGTTTGGACCACTTATACTCACTGAGCTTTTTCAGAATATCTCCTAGATGCCTACCTGAAGTAAATCGTTGGCACATCCATGCAGTTCTGAGGGCTGGCTGCTGTGAGCCGTGCGTAAAAGTGTGTGAGTCAAATGTATTATCTTCTAAGAAACAGACATTTTCAAATAAAAAGGCCAGCATGGGAAAGATTGGTCACAGAGCAGTGTCTTGGTTCCTGGAGGGGTGTGTGTGTGTGTGTGTGTGTGTGTGTGTGTAAAGCATGGAGATCATAAGAAAATCCATTTTAATGGACTCAGGAAGCAGATTTTAAAGCAAAAAGTACGACTGAATCTTGAAATTAAGGTTGTGTTTTTGTTGTTGTTGTTGTTGTTTGTTTTTCTCTTTCAGGCAAATGCTTATTTCTTATCACCCCATAACGCCAGTTGAACCAGCAATACCTTTTGTTCTTGTCTCAATTTCTGGGTACGTTGTGAATTTCAATGAGTTCTTTTTAATAAGGTAAGCATATTGCAAAGTCTAATCAAATTATTCAGTATCTTGCCTTTTATTTATCAAATAAAAGATCATGTGCCTTAGATACAAGTAATTTATGGAAAGGCTCCTAAGCATCTACTACTTGATTTTCTCTAGCACATTAATCTTCCTATTTATCATTGTTGCTTTTTCCTGTGTTCAGACTTTACCAGCTTATCACAAATTCATAAGAACACAGTAAAAACCAAAAACCAAAAACCAAAAAAACCAAAAACAATGCTCGCTGAAATGCATGCAATCACAAATTAATACTCTGTCCCAAAGAAGGAAACATTTCAGGTTCCAGATAAAGTGGCATGTTTGGTAGTGTCTTCCCCTGGCTATTGTCTTTTTAGTCTTAGTATTCACAGTCGCACATGGAGGCATCACTCCCCTGTTCCTTAAAGTTCCTGCTGAGCTTGAAGACTGATTTCCAGCAGCTCCATCTCTGTTGTGAGAAGTCCAGGGCTCCCAGACTCTCAACTGTGCTCATTTAAGAGGAAAAATGCTTGTGTGACTCATTTCTGCCATCTCCCAGAGGTCCCACTGCTGCTAAAATCTAGAAGGATACAAAGTGAAAGAAACTTACAAATTAAAGTTGAGTTTCCTGATAACTTTCCACTCTCAGAGCAGGTGTATCATATCTCCCACATGACAGGTGGTCAGTTCTGCTTAAATAACCACTGATCTGAACAGTTCCAGAAACTGTGATCCGACTCTCAACCCAGGGCTGAAGACAGCAGGGTTTCTATGCCCACCTGAGAATTTTACATTGAATTCTCTCTCCCCCTCCCCCAATTTGTCTCTTCCTGTCTCTTTCTTTCATACATACATGTGTTTTGTTAACATATACATATGTTATGCTTTATTAACAGATGAATCTTATTTAACATTTAAACACCTCTTCAGATTTCTCATTAGAATGAGTTAATAGGATAGCATAGATAATACAATGATAATCCAGTGAGGTTTATCCTCCTGTTTTCTAGAGAAGCTTCTCACCAGCACTTGAAAGACTGACTTGTTAGTAAGTGAATATGAATTTAAGGAAACCAGCTCCAAATCAAAATTGTATTTGTATTCTTCCCTTAGATTAGAACCATTTTAAGGTTTGATTTCCTTTGATATTTGATAACAGATATATATTAATTCTTCTCATTAGTGGAAGAACATACAGAGTTATTGGCAAACTCCCGAAGCACGTGGAAAAGGGAGAAATTCTTCTTTGCACTAATTACATATAATGGTAATTAATGGTCTGGGACTTGTGTGATTAAGTAGATTCTATACATACATTGTTTTGTAAGCCAATACACTTGAGTGTTTCCAGTTACTAAACATATCTACTTGCTTAATTCATATCGACCCCATTTCTTTTGAATACGAATTTCAAGTGTTTGAAGTTCTACAGAGCTTATATTATTTCCTCATTGCAATTCACAAAACAAGCCACTTCAAGGTAATTAACTGTGATAACCTATTTTGTGTGAAGTTATAAGTGAATAAAGAGAAAATAAGTTTCTGAAACTGTCCTGAAATTATAAGCCCCTAATTTGGAGCACATGTTTTCATCATCCAGCCCTATTGTTAGTAGACATATCAAAATTAGATACATTTTTGAGGAAAGTCATTAAAATTAGTTGAATGAATAAATTACAAAGAATCCAAAGATAACCAAAATGGTCATGCTTTTATTGCTTTTACTGCAGTAAATTGTCAGCTAAAAGTCACCGTTCATTTTGCTTGTGCAAAAACTGCTTCAAAAGGTAATGGAAATATCAAAATATAGAAATTAATCTAATAAAATAAATCCACTAAAACCTTCAGCTTTTTGTTACATGACAATTTACTTTATATTTCTATATTACAATCTTGATTCTTAGTATGTTGAATTCTTATTGATGATGCCCTCCAGGTGTATATTAATTTAGTTTGGAAATTCGAATTGATTGGCATCCCTGATATTAGAAAAAGGAAAAAAAACCAATATTTTATTTTTGAGCACATTGTAAACATGAGATAGTATTTTTAAAGTGGTCAGAAGATTGATGTTAAAAAGAGCAACTCATGCTCATGTCTCAGTGTCTGAGAGATTTCAGGAGGGGAGGGAGTGCAGGGTCCAGGCAAGTTGAGACTGCTGGTCTTTCTATCCTCCTCAGCTTCTTCCAGTTTTTCCTTAATTCAACTACAAGGGTGCCTGGCTTCTGTCCATTGGTTGATTGTAAACATCTGCATCTTATTCATTCAGCTGCTTGTTGGGCCTCTCAGAGAGCAGCCATGCTAGGCTCCTGTCTGTAAGCACACCATAGCATCAGTGATAGTGTCAGGCCTTGAAGTCTCTGCCTGAGCTGGATCTCACTTTGGGCCGGTCATTTCACCTCCTTCTCCTTAGGCTCTTCTCCATTTTTGTCCCTGCAGTTCTTTTAGACAGGAACGATTCTGAGTCAGAGTTTTTGATTGTAGGATGGCAAACCCATCCCTCTACTTTACGTCCTGTCTTTCGACTGGGGGTGGACTCTACAAGCTCCCTCTCCCCACTGTAGGGCATTTCATCTAAGGTCCTTCCCTTTGAGTCCAGAGAGTCTCTCACCTCCCAGGTCTCTGGTACATTCTAAAGCCC
This sequence comes from Rhynchomys soricoides, assembly GCA_019843965.1. NCBI lineage: Eukaryota > Metazoa > Chordata > Mammalia > Rodentia > Muridae > Rhynchomys > Rhynchomys soricoides. Next base: position 9,251,732 of record JADRCH010000047.1, read on the forward strand.
CCTAGCCCCCATCCCACCACCTGAGGTTGCCTGTTTCCATTCTTTCTGCTGGGCTTCAGGGCTTCAATCCTGTTCTCTCCCCCCAATACCTGATCATGTTCCCCTTTTCTCCTCCCTGTTTCTTCTCCCATCCAGGTACCCCTTTCCCTCTCCCCCCACCCCTGATTGCTTTCTTCTCCCTCCCAAGTGGGATTGAGGTATCCTCACTTGGGCCCTTTGTTTGGAACCTTCTTGAGTTCTGTGGATTATATCCTGGCTATTCTGTACATTTTTTTTGGGCTAATGTCCACTTATTAGTGAGTACATACCATGCATGTCCTTTTGGTTCTGAGTTACCTCACTGAGAATGATATTTTCTAGTTCTATCCATTTGCCTGCAAAACTCAGGACGTCTTCATTCTTAATAGCTGAGTAGTATTCTGTTGTGTAAATGTACCACATTTTCTGTATCCATTCTTCTGTTGTGGGACATCTGTGTTGTTTCCAGCTTCTGGCTATCACAAATAAGGCCAGTCTGGCCTCTGTGAAAGAAGACATATCTAACCCCTAACCCTCGATAGCCTTGAAGCCCCAGGGAATAGGGAGGTCTGGTGTGTTGTGGGGGGTGGGGTAGGAGGTGAGGACACCCTCTTAGAGACAGGGGAGTAGGTATGGGATGAGAAACAGTTAGAGGGCAGACTGGAAGTGGAAGAACGACTGGACTGTAGAAAAAGATTAAAGAATTAAAAAAAAAAAAATTGAGGTAGAGCAATTCATAATGGCCAGCCATGTGCTAATATGTCATTGAAGTACCTTTGGATATCAGCACATTATTTTTGATCAATGGATGTGTCAGAATTTTCTGTAAAGTAGTAGGAAAGTTAATTTTCTGACAACATATACCAAACTAAAATTAAACTCTTTTTCTATTTATTTGTTTATTTACTTATTGGCTATTGAATTTAGACCATTGCTAGTGATATGGCAGGCAACAATTGGATATTTCCTTGTGTGGGCATAAAAGGCAGATTATAGGGTGACATCTAATTCTTCTGGATTTAACAGTAGTAAGGAGAGATAGAGAATTTTGTAAGAAATCATTCTAAAATTTGATTTATTTCCTCTTTCAAAGATTAGATCTAGCTCTTTAAGAAAAAGAAATCTGTCTGATGGCATAAGTATAGTTATCCAAACTAAAAGATATGGGTTGAAATTTTGGATGAATATTCTATCTTGCCTTTACTGTTAGATAAGGAATCTGTACCTTTTTCATAGTAACCCTTAATGTAATGATATAATGCTTCCTTCTGAAAAAGTGTTAATCAGTAAAAAATTTGCATTTAATAGTAATACACATACAGGTTTTTTGAGTTATTCAGGCCCAAAATAATGACCTGAAAAATTTTCAATGCCTTCCTTAATATCTCAGCATGAATTCTCATGTGTGTGACTGATTACGCCAATTTGATCTTGAATTGATACCAAGTCAATAATTGTAGATACACCGCTTGAAAAACTAACTTTAAATGAAAATTTAATATAATTTAAAAATATTTTAACATAAAATATTTCCAGTTGGGGGAAGTAAATCAGGAAGAACATGAAATTTGTTGCTGGCATATAGCAGAATTGGGTTCCCTTTCTTGGGTTTTTGTTTAATATTGTTCCAACTGGAGGCATGAATGAACTGGACACATCCAGAGAGGATGGCAGCTCTGCAGGCATCCACCAACCTGCTAACAGGCTTTGTAGGTGTTTGTTTGTTTTTGTGATTGTATTTTGCAGTTCAGGATGCTCATCCAGCATCAGCTTTGGACAGCTAGCACTTGTAAGTAAATATACTTAAAGTCCATGTGCCTGTTCTACTCATATTGACATGATTTATCTGGAAAAATAAAAGCTGGAGATGAAAGCAGAATGCAAGAATGTGGGGGTTTTAAAGAGAAGGCTTCATCAGACACACTTGAATAGAACTGGCTAGTGCTTATTAGAGAACTAAATGAGATAACTTGCAGGAATGGAGACACACTGAATCATATACAAGCAATTTATTATGGGAGAAGATATTACCTATCCCATGTGTTTATATGCATATAAGTTTCACTACAGTGCCAAGACAAGAATTTGTTGAATAACCAGAAGGCTGTAATCATGGGGCTTGATGCATTAGACGCTAGCTTTAGTGTGGCCATTATTGTCCAGGGGAAATTATTGTTCAGTCATTTACTGTCTAGCTCTTGCAGCTGGATCACTTTTTCTGACTGGGTTGTTAAACCTTGTGGAGTTAACGTTCTAATTGTTCATTGTCGTTGTTGTTGTTAAGTTACAGTGTTCCGTTCCTGCTACAAGAAGGTCAGAAACCAGTGGGAACTGCACCTGTGGTTTGATCTTACTCCATATTCTCTGGTATACTTTCAGCCAGCTCATCTTTAGCTTTGAAATTTCCAGCATGTTATCTACTTGATTGTTGCAGCTATAGACTTTAATGAATTAATTGCTCTAGCTATGACCCTCGAGGTAGTACTTAAGGTGAGCTTCGTGGTGAAAAATTCCTCATTCATGGAGCTTTTAAAGAGACATAAGCTAGAACATAAATCTTATTTCCTTACCCATTTCCTGCCTTTGCTTTTATGCTCAGAATGCCTATACTAGCTATAGTGATTTTTCTCTACTGTGCTCTGTATGACATCATATTTGACACTTGAAATGTGTATAGCATTAGAAACTCTTAAAATGTGTGGTTTCAGATCAACAGTTCAATAACAACTATAGAGAGTCTCACAATACTTTGTGAAGCTTTGATTAAATGTTTGTTAAAATCATCATCTCCAATTACTTTGAAGGAAAATGTTCTACACAGTTTGTGTCTTTGTGGAAATGAAGTACAAAGTACAAAGCACAAAAGCAAAGATAGTACAAAGCAGAGATGTTGATGTATTTTCCTTGCTTCTGTTCTCAGCAAATTTTATTTGACATTTGTCTCTGTGACATAGTAACAGCAGAAAACTTAAAGAGATGAAAGAACAATTTTGCCTTGGAGATTCAGGAGTTTTAGTTCATGGCCACTCCATCTAATGCTTCTATAGCTGTTGATTAAGCCACAGATGGCAGTGGTGGAGAAAGGCTTCTAACTGCATATTGTCCAGGGAAAGGAGTTGGAGAGGGATGAAGGAGAAGAAGGGACAGAATCTGTGATTATCAGAGTACTTCTTTTCTTCTTCATAGTCCTGTAAGTCCTAACAGTGTTCTTGACTCACTCCCTAAGCACTTACCAATCCATTGAGTAGGCAATCAGTACTGACATTGACAAGTAGTATTTTATGAAATTGTCTAACCAGGGTAAGAATTTTTAGGTGAGTGAATAAAAAGATAGAATGATTCAGTAATTTAGATCTTCATACATAATGTTGAAAAATAAAGTGGCTTGTGTTACCTAAAAATCTAGCATTGCAGGCCACCCATGAAGCCCACTAAATAAATGGAATAAAGCAAATTATAAAGTCTTGAGTAGAAGTCCTGGGATGATACTGACACATACAAGCATCTGATAGTAAAGAGGTCAAATGTATTTTGAGAAAACCGTGAAAACAAAGAAACCATGATTCTGGGTGATGTGATTTTTCAATCTTAAGTCAATTTGTTTTTGATTTTTGTTTTCTGTTTTTTTCCCCAATCCTCCAAATCCATGTTCCAGGGATGAGCAAACAGAAGTCCACAGTAAAATCCACATCTCCCAGTGAAACTTGTCTTAAAACACATTTAATTTATGGCACCAAGATTACAAAGAAGAGAATAAGCCACTAGAGGGATAAGGAATGGTGGTAGAAATGCTCTGTCTTCCGTGATGAGGACCAGAACCCTGAAAGCAATGACCATTTTCAGAGTGTGAGTACTGGGATTCTAGCTCAATAGGTTCTTCTTCAGTTGAGATGAATCATCCCTGAAAGTTTGAAACTGCTTTCCTAGTTATCCTTTGAATGTCTATCTCGTTTCTGTTCCTCCAGGTATCTTCCAATTAAGTAATTTATTCTAAATTATTCACATGAGTACACTGAGATACTCTAAATATATCTTAGTCAAAACAAAGTCTTAAATTTCATAAGCAACAATGAAAATGATCAGTTGTATATCTCTCTTCTTTCTACTTCAAAGCGTTTCAATTTTATACTCAGTTACATAATTTATTCAAGCTAAATTATCCTTTTCCTGATTCATCCGACTCAGTGTTGTGCATAAGTTTTAACAAGTATGTGGAATTATTATATAATTTCATATTCTGCCAAATGTCATTACTCTTGGGAATGTGATGAATAAACTTATTTTTATTATTATGATATATCATTCTTGAAAAATCTTTAAATTCCTTATTGAACTTAACAGCAATAATGGTCTAAAACTTAAAGCCTACTATATACTGAAAATTATTTTAATTCTAGGAATTATACTAGAGCTTATTTGACATGTTATTGATAATCAAGTAATACTCTGATTCATTTCATAAAATGTTCTATGCTTGTATATAGGATTGCTTTATTTTCTCTCTTTATATGTATGCATTTATATGTGGATAGATAGATAGATATAGATAGATAGATAGACCACAAACTTTTGAATATTTTTATCATTTTTCTTGATTTTAATTTGTCATCCATGATTTTATGCAGGCAAATAAGGATATTTATTTATTTATTTACTTGTGTGTTTGTTTGTTTAATTCTATAGGGTATTGAACCCAGGGTTCATATACCACTAAAGATATGTTACAAATGCTTAATTTTTTAAATTGAAAACTGATTTTTTATGTAGTATATTCTTATGATGCTCCTCCCTCCCCATACTTCACCCAAATCTTCCCACGTTCCCACCCTTCAAACTCACACCTTTAGTTTTCTTATGTTAGAGTACAATCATGGATCTAAATAATAATAACAACATTATAGCCAATACAATAATACCTAATAATAATAAAGAAAATAAAAACAAACCAACCAGAATAGGACAAAATAAATGAACAATAAACAAGTCATAGAAACATGAGAGGAAGATAATACTACACCAGACCTTTAATTGTCACAAAATTATCAGTTGTGATATACATATCAAGTCTAATTTTTCCCAGATATCCACAAGGGAAAAACATACATGTGGATATGCTAATTAGTTTTTTGAGCCAATTAATGATGCAGTGTTTTATGGAAAGATTTAGTTATCTGTGTCTTGATAAATACATCCCTCCTTTTTAAAAACAAAATATTAAAAACATTTGTTCTTAAAAATAATCCTTCTTTTCTTGCCCCTGAGGGCTTTCTGTAGAGTCTAGTCAACATCCTCCCTTTTTCATTGTTTGCATTTGAGAAGTTACTGGTTATAGCTGTAAAAAAATGTTATCAGAATGAAAAGTCTCATTTCATCTCAAATCCGATGTCTCTAGAATCATAACAGAAGGCATCAGTTAAAATTGTTGGCATTTAAATAATGTATTAAGGATTGAAGACATTTTCTCATTTGAGTCAGGTGAGTGGGCCCTATGGAAAGTGCTTAGCAATATAGTTTATTGGTTTTACATTTAATTTGCATTGTAATAATTATGATAGGAGAGTTGTAAAAAGTTGTATTCACTTACAAAATAAGTGGAAAGCAAGATTAGGGGTTCATTCTAAGAGTATTTATGACACTTCTGCCGTGGCTCATATGTACTGTATCATAAAATAAACTTGAAGATTTAAAAATTGTAATACTCAACAAACACCAAGACAAGGCTCTGGTACTGCTCTGGTAAAATGAATGAAGCCAAGTCTTAACAGTGCTAGCTACATATTCACATAGGAACAAAGTGCTATGGAAACACCAAAAGGACGAAAAAAGCTACTAGTAGCAGAAAGGAAGAGGGATGGGGTAGGCATCCATCAATACAAAATGTTTTAGAGCAGAAAAAAGACAAGCAGCGAGACCTAGGTATTCCATACTGAGAAACTAAAAAAGCATGGTGAGAGAAAACATTTCAGGTAAGAAAAGATTTAGCATTATATACAGAGGAAGGTATATTTCAATATATTACCAAATATTTTCAAGAAAGCAATTACAAGATCAACTATGGTTAATTTAACCACAGCTCATATGCCATGTATCTCCAGATAACTAAGTTGAAAGATGTGTATCAATTTCTGAGCTGGCTGACTAAATTAAACCCAGGATGTAAAACTGCATAGATTCAACTATAATTCAACCAGATTTAGTCATACTGTTGCATTCAAAGTCTATGACTAGAGCTAATGCCCAGAGGGTAGGCATTTTTTCTTCTTTCCCTGATTTTGTTTATCTCAGGCTTATTTTTCAACATTAGGAAATGATTTCAGGTTGGCACTTCACAGCCTTGGCAAGGTTGGCACGGGTGCCATTTTGCTGTGTGTCCAAATACTTTCAGAAAAACGACATTCTGGATGTGAACAGATATTAAAATTCATATCTCCATTGGTGGGCCAAGTTCCTACTTAATATGGTGGTAGGGGACACCAAAGGACCTTTATCAGTCACCAACCCTATATATTACTACCCTAAATTTTTGGCTAGTTTAGTGTGTGATTTCTTGGGTCGGGGTAACAGATCACTTTCTTTATCCCTTCTCTAATTACTTCCTTGATTGTAGTATTTTCTGCAAAAATTGCCTTTCCACTAGTCTCTTCATATGAACCCATGGAGGCATTTATTATGGTTGTTTAAAGAAAGGAAATGCTCTTTGTGCATTCAGGAGTATGTTTTGCAAATTTTGTACTGATGTGATTCACTGCTTTGAGTATTCCTGGTGATGATGAAATTATACTGAGTATAATGTTAGGGAGCTACTTAGCGCTTTTGGCCTGTGATACAACAGAGCTCGAGGAAATCTGACTGGCAATTCACGTTTGTTATGGTTTTCCAGGTGGCTGGGTATTCCTTAAGTGTTCTGACTCTCACAAAGCTTCACTCATACTGTCTTTAGCAAACCTGCCTATCCTACATGACAGAGTGAAAAATGTGCTCCAACATATACAGGGCATTTACCTTTCTCAAGTAGAAAACTAGGACAGACAGAAGGCAAATATTTCATTTGGAGATCGCACGTGGCTTTTTCCTTTGACCCATCATTCCTGATCTCTCAAACTGGGGAATTTACTAAATTTTTAATTCAATTTTCATAATCTACAAATGTGATATTTTAAAAAGTCCTCATACATAGATATCATTTTATACATTTTTGGAGACTTTTAACATACATTAACACTCATTACCACATAATTATACCTCAATAATTAGAATATTTTGATACATTACAAGCATCAATATGCTTAAGATCTGAAACAAAATGCTGACAATGTTGGTACATGTGCTGAAAATAAGAAACCAGCCTGGTTCTGAAATACCTATTCACTTTTGTTTCCCTCTGCAAAGTTAACTTTCTTTTAGTACTTACCATTTTTCAGCCAAAGAGTATGTTCTTTCTGAGGTCCACAGGGAAAATTGACAAATTCCACCCATTGATTTTTTTTGGAAATAAAATCATTTCAGGTAAGGATGAAAATTTTGTTTACTCTTTTCCTCAAAATATAGTTGATAATTCGTTTTCAGTTACTTTTTTGATAAATGGAAGAAGAAATCATGAATGTTTTAGGAAGTTGATATACCATTTCTAATCTATTAAATATAGTAGGAGTTGTATTGGAATAATCTTTTGATGACAGGTAGAAAACATTTGCTCTGTTGACATTGTGGCTGTTAATTTGATATCATATTCTCATAACATATGGACTATCTGTAACTGAAATTAATTCATTAAGTAAACATTAACTTGCTTTTAGCAGCACATGATTGATTAATGAACTTAGAAATAGATAGCTTGCATTTGTTTGTGTAAACTTGTAAATCTCTTTGAGTATTTAAGCATTGAACAGTTAAATACAGTTAAATGTCTGGCAGAAAGTTGGCAGGCTTCATTTAAACAACCACTTATTTATGTATGGTTCCAGTTGGAATTGTAGTGCCTCACACTGAATGATATTGATTATGTCAACAGAGTAACTAACTTAAGCTTGTATAAATATCTCACCTCATACCCAACAGTGCTTCCTGCTAAGTAATTCCTCACTGTTCATATAGTATGGGTGTATAAGATCATGTTGTTTTGTTTTTATTAACAGAGAGTATATAAATGAGTAGTCATAAGCAGAAATGGTCAGGCCCTTTGGAGGAGACACTAGCAAAACAATTTAAATGTTCCCCTCAAAAATATATGTTGGAAATGCAATATCTAATACAGCAATGTTGGGAAATAGTGCTTACTTAGAAAATTGGTAAGTCTTAAGTCTCTATTTGATGAATGGACTATTAATATCCTAAAAGTGCTTGAGGTTGTGAGTTCTTACTTCCGCTTTCTCTTTTGCTCTTCTCCAGGGACTAGCCTTTAATCCTCTAGTATTTTCTTCTTTTTTTTCCAGCTCTCATAACCTTTAGTAAATAAATTTATTCTTAAAATCAGTTACACTCAAATGTTATGTTACTGTAGCAAGAAATGTACTATGATAATTCTGAACAAGAATTAGGCAAAATTGTTGTAGATATCATGAGTAAGATGATATATTAGGGGTGAAGTGATGGCTTAGCAGTTGAGAGTACAAACTACTATGTCAGAGGACGAGTTTAGTTCCCAGAATCCCATTAGTTTGTTCACAATTTCTATTCAGGAGATCCAACAGCCACTGTCTTCTGGACTTTTCAGATACTTACACTCATGTGAACATACCTACAAACAGAAACAAATTCACATAATTAGGATAAAGAATAAATCTTTAAAAAGATGTATTAATAAACTATTTTTCAGATTTGAAAACTAATATAATATACATGGTATATATTACATAGGTTCCAAATTATATGGTTTGCCAGATGAGCTAAGTCTATCCCTATTTGTGTCATTTCCCCAACATACAAATGTTATATTTTCATCAAACAATATTTAACCTAGTGGTATGTATGAGAAATCTGAGAGAACACATCAATGATAAAAACATATTTCAAAGGAAAATATTCATGATCATGAATACTCATCTTCTATGTGGAAGTAAATATAAACACCCCATAGGATGGTAGACAGTTTTAAATGAGAGTTTATGTCAAGTACTCAAGTACAAATCTTCATTTAGATTGTCATACTTGGTCAGAGGAACAGTGGGTTTCAAATTTTGCAGTTTTTTTTTTTTAATCACTCAAATACTCCATTGAGAAACAAAAGATAAAATTCATGATACAGTGAATGATTAACACCTACAATGTTTTGAATTTGAAATCTCCCTTACAGGCTCACGTTTGAAACAGTAGTTCCCCAAAGGCTGTTTTGAGATTCTGCAGAAACTTTGAACTGGGATCCAGCTGGTGGAAGTAGGTCACAGGGTGAGACATTTGGAACTGAGACCATGGTCCTGATTTCAATATTTCTTAACTTCCTGATCAGCCAGGCCATGAACATGTTGCTGCAATCATGGAGTACTGTGCTCTCTTGTGTCCTCTCTGCCATGATTGATTGATGTGTTCAAAACTGTGAGTCAAAATAAACCCATCCTCTTTCAGTTACCTGTGCCAGGCATTGGGTAACTATAATAGGGAAATAAATAATACAAACTCCATCAGGTGGTGGGAAAATAACGAGAAAGAGATATTCCCGAACATCTCCTGATGCCATGGTGTTTACAATAAAACTGGTCCCCATAGAATCATTAATGTGAATGTTTGCTTCCCAGTTGTTGAACTGTTTAGGGAGGATTTGGAGGTATGGCCTTGTTGAAGGAGGTATACCACAGGCTTAGAGGTTTGAAATGTATATGGAAAACTCAGTGTCACTCTTTCTTTGCCTCCTGCCTGCAGATCAGCATGTAAACACCCTGCTTCTGTTTCAGCAATTGGCCTGCCTTCTTGACATCATCCTTGTTGCCATGATGGTCATGGACTAACCCTCTAAAATTATAAGCAAGATCCCAATTAGCTGTTTTCTTCTATAATCTTCCTCATGTAACCTTGAGCTGTTTTACCTGGTGTCTTTGTTCTTGTAAACAACTCTGAGACTTAATTATTTATGAATAAATGCTTAGAGCATATGCTTTTGCTCATTCTCCAACTAGCTCGCAACTTATATAACTAATTTAATTTTGGTCTGTGTCTGCCACATGGATATTTACTTCTCCTCCTTTCATGTGTCAATCTCTGCTGAGCCTATGGCAAATCTTCCACCTTGGTCTAACTCCCAGAGTTCCAATCTTCCTCTACTAGATATCCCACCCTCTATTTACTGCTTCAGCTAATAGGCCATCAGAATTTTGACAGGTAATGTTTCCATATAGTAAGAGATTCTTTCTACATCCTCAGTCATGGTATCTCTTCACAGCAATAGAACAGTAACTAAGACAATTGGATTGAAATGTTTTATTGTGTGACCTTTTCTGAGGATAGATTAACAAATGTCTATTTACTCCAGAGAGGGTCAACAAAATAGTTGTACCTAATGAGACAACCACAGGGCCAAGCTGAGGAAGGACCAGCCTCCTCCATGCTCAAACCCAAGTTCTACCCTTCTTCTGGCCTGCTTTCTACTTGAGCCAGATCATTGGCCCTAAACTCTCTCACACACCACAGCCTGTCTGCCTAGGATGTCAGTAAGAAAGGACATAGCCTGCCTGGCACCTAGGAGGTCTGCAGTAACAAGGGACACAGTAGCCCTGTTCTAACCAGAGACATAAGAGGCTAACCCTAACCAGAAACACCATTGCCTGACTTCAAGGAGGCTGGCTCTAGTCAGAGACACCCAGGCCAGTTAATACCAGATAACCAGATGGCCAGAGGCAAGCACAAAATCATAAGCAACAGAACCAAATGCAATCCAGCACCATCAGAACCCAGTTCTCCCACCATAGCAAGCCCTGGATACACCAAAACACCTGAAAAGTAAGATTCTGACCTAAAATCTCATCTCATAAAGATGATAGAGGCCTTTAAAGATGATATAAATAACTCCCTTAAAGAAATACAGGAAAATACAATCAAGCATGTAAAGGAATTGAACAAAACAGTCCAAGAACTAAAAGTGGAAATGGAAACAATAAAACACAAAGGGAGGCAACCCTGGAGATATACAACTTAGGAAAAAGATCGGGAGCTACAGATGCAAACATCATCAACAGAATACAAGAGATGGAAGAGAGAATCTCAGGCACAGAAGATACCACAGAAAATACTGACACATCATCAAAGAAAATACAAAGTGTAAAAAGCTCCTAAACCAAAATATCGAGGAAATTCAAGACACAATGAAAAATTCAAACCTAAGAATAATATAAATAGAACAGGGAGATGAATCCAAGTTCAAAGACCCAGAAAACATCTTCAACAAAATCATAAGAGAAAACATCTCTGAACTGAAGAAGGAGATGGTCATAAGTGTAAAAGAAGCCTACAGAACACCAAATAGATTGGACCAGCAAAGAAAATCCTCTCATCACATAATAATCAAAACACTAAATGCACAGAACAAAAAAATATAAAAAACTGTAAGGGAAAAGGCTAAGTAGTACATAAAGGCAGACTTATCAGAATTAGGCCAGATTTCTCAACAGAGACTCTAAAATCCAGAAGATCCTGGACAGACATCATTCAAACCCTAAGAGAACAAAAATGCCAACACAGGATACAATACTCAGCAAAGCTCTCAATCACCATAGATGGGAAAACCAAGATATTCCTTGATAAAACCAAATTTACACAATATCTTTCTACTAATCTAGCTCTACAGAAGATACTGGAATGAAATCTCCAATACAATACTATACCCAAAAAGACACAAGAAATTAAATATTTTTCAACAAACCCAAAAGAAGAGAGCATGCATACATAATACCACCTCCAGCAATAAAAATAACAGGAACTAAAAACAGTTGTCTTTAATATATCTAGCCATCAATGGACTCAATTCCTGAATAAAAAGACAATGGCTAAGAGACTAGGTACATAAAAAGGATCCAGCATTTTTCTGAATACAAGAAATAAACCTCACTGACAAAGACAGACACTGCCTCAGAGTAAAGGGCTAAAAAATGTTTTCCACACAAATGGTCACAACAAACAAGCAGGAGTTGCTATTCTAATATCCAATAAAATAGGCTTTCAACAGAGAGTTATAAAATGAGATGGGAAAGGACACTTCATATTCATCAAAGGAAAATTCTACCAAGAGTAAGTCTCAATACTGAACATCTATGCCCATCTATGCAAGTGCACCCACATTTGTAAAAGAAATATTACTAAAGCTCTAAGCATACAATGAACCTCACACAATAATAATGGAGACTTTAACACCCCACCCTCACCACTGGATATGTCATTGAAACATAGACTCAACAGAGACACAGTGAAACTAGGAAGTTATGAACCAAATGGATTTAACAGATATCTACAGAACATTTCACCCCAAAACAAGAGAATATACTTTCTTCCCAGCACCTCATGGAACCTTCTCTGAAACTGACCATATAATCAGACATAAAACAAGCCTCAACAGATACAATAAGATTGAAATAATCCCATGCACTCTATAAGATCACCACTGACTAAGGCTAGATTTCAATAACAACAAAACCAACAGAAATCCCACATACTCACAGAAATTAAACAACTCACTGCTCAATGATAACTTGGTCAAGAAAGAGATAAAAAAAGAAATCAAGGGCTTTATAGAATTCAATGAAAAGAAGACACAGCATACACAAACTTATGGGACACAATGAAAGCAGTGTTAAGAGGAAAACTCATAGCACTAAGTGCCTTCACATAGAAATTGGAGAGATCCCATACAAGCAACTTAATAGCACACTTGAAAGCTCTAGAACAGAAAGAAGCAAACACTTCCAAGAGGAGTAGATGGCAGGAAACAGTCAGACTCATAGCTGAAATAAAACAGGTAGAAACAAAGAGAATGATACAAATAATCAACAAAACCAGGAGCTGATGTTTTGATAAAATTAATATGATAGATAAACTTTCAGCCAAACTAACTAAAGGGCCCCAGAAACAGTATCTAAATTAACAAAATCAAAAATGAAAAGGGAATAGTAAAAACAGAAACTGAGGAAATTCAGAAAATCATCAGAAAGTACTAAAAAGCCTATACTATACAAAACTGGAAAATGTAGATGAAATCAATGATTTTCTAGGCAGATACCTTATACCAAAGTTAAATCAAGACTATTACTTATTCATAAGAAAATAGAAATATATATCAAATCCACCCCCCCCCTTGAAAAAAATTCCAAGGACCAGATGGTTTTAATGCAGAATTCTATCAGACCTTCAAAACTGAGCAAATACCAATACTCTACAAACTATTGCAGAAAATATATGAAAATCCATGAACATAAAACACTATACAAAAGAAATCAAGGAAAAAACCCACACTTATCATTAGGTCCTGAAAAATCTTTTGACAAAATGCAACATCCCTTTATGTTAAAAGTCTTGGAAATATCAGTAATTCATAGCACATACTGAAACATAATAAAATCAATGTATAGCAAACCAACAGCCAACATCAAATTAAATGGAGAGAAACTTGCTTAACTATGTTCTTAACAGCTTTATTCATAATCTCCAGAAACTAGAAACAACCTAGATGTCCTTCAACTGAAGAATGGATAAAGAAAATATGGTACATCTACACAATGGAATACTATTTAGCCATTAAAACCCAAGGCATCATGAATTTTGCAAGCAAATGGATTGAATTTGAGAATTTCATCCTGAGTGAGTTAACCCAGAAGGATCTGCATGGTATGTACTCACTTATAAATGTATATTAGCTATAAAATACAGGTACCATGTTATATTCCACAGACCCCAAGAAGATAAACAAGAAAGAAGACCCAAACAATAAAGCTTTAATCTCACTTAAAAAGGGGAATAAAATAACCATAAGAGGCACATAGAGGGAGTAGGCTGGGAGGGAGGGGGGATGGAGAATGGAATGGGGGATTCAGGATCAGGTGTGCAGAAGGACATGAGAGATGGGTAGACGGCCATGAAAATGAATGGAAATCTGCAACTGACAGAAGTGAGGAGGTGGGGGGACATCTCCTGGATGATACATGGCCTGGGACCAGGGAGGTGCCCAAGAATCAATGGGGTGTCCTTAGCTGTGACTCACTTCATTGGAGATATGGAACATGATCTGGGACCAGGGAGGTGCCTAAGAATCAATGGGATGTCCTTAGCTGTGACTCACTTTATTGGAGATATGGAACTTGAAGAGGCCACCTCCTGTATTCAGACAGATAGCCCAGTGGAGTGATAGAGACACCAATCCACCCACAAAGATTCAACCCCAAATTTATCCTGTATACAAGTAATGCATGCATTGGTGATGGAGCAGAGACTGACTGAATGGCCAACCAATAACTGGCCCTAGTTGAGTACCACCCTATGGGCAAGTACTGATCACTAACACTATTAGTGATACTCTGTTGTGCTTACAGAGAGAAGCATGTTGTCCTCTGAGAGGCTCCACCTAAGAGCTGACTCAGACAGATACAGATATCCACAGCCAAACAGAGATGGAGCTTGGGGACTCTTATGGAAGTATAAGAGGAAGTATTGTGTGTCCTGAAGGGCATGGGAACTACACAGGAAGACCAACCTGGATCTTTGGGGCTCTCGGAGTCTGAACCATAAACCACAGAACATACACAGGCATTACCTAGACATCCCTGCTCATACATAGCTGATGTGCAGCTTGACGTTCATTTCAATCCTGAACAACTGGGGCTATTCCAAAAGCTGTTGACTGTATGTACGCTATGTCTCCTAGCTGGGCTGCATTGTCTGTCCTCAATGGGTAAGGAAGCACCTAGCCTCGCAGAGATTTGAAGTGCCTAGGTTGGGGGATACCCAGGGAGGGGGAGGACAGTGAGAGGGTGACCTAGAGATGACAGTTAGCAGGATGTAAACAAGTTAAAAATTAAATTAAAAAAAAATCTCCTTGTTGTATAATTAGATAATATTAGGATATGTGCATATTGTTAGATATTCTTGTTACTTTTTCAACCAAGGAAAGTTGGTAAATAGATGACTAGGAGTAATTTTGAAGGCTTGAAGATATTGATGATTTGTTGAAAGATGAGTAGAAGAAAATGATTCAGAATTCCACTGTAAAGCACAGACAATTGCTTGGGTTGTAAATGAATTCTCTGAAGATCGAGCAGATTTGCCAGAACCAAACACATCTGAGAAATCTCGGGGGATATTGCCCACTGGAGATCTAGTGTATGCTGCTCACTTCAAAGCCTTCATTTCAGCCTGTGCCTCTTGTTAAGAAACCAGCCTGAGCATCTAGACCGCTTTAATTGCCCTTCATATCCTCAGCCCCGTTACTGAGCTTCAAAACCTGAAAATCTGAGTCATTAGCAAACCACTGCTCTTCTTTTGGAGAGTAGGATTCTCCACAGAGATTAATAATCACATGTGTTACTTACTCACAGAATTAAAAGAAAATGCTGGGCAGGATCATAGGTTCTGATCATGGTTGTTTCTAGAGAATAAATGGAATCCAGAAATGTATTTACTCTAGTAGCACATGGTGAATAAGGATACTTACTTGCGGCTCATATGTCTTTATGCTTTCTTCAACTCTTTTTTTTTTTTTTTGATGCTTTATTTACATTTCAAATGTTTTCCCCTTTCCAGACCCTTTCCCTCCCCCTACCTCTATGGGGGTTTTCCCACACCCACCTACCCACCCACTCTCATCTTTCCTCCTTGGCATTCTTCTATACTGGGGTTTAGATTAAGGATGGCTTCTTGGCCTCTGACCATCACAGGCTCTGTATTATATTCCTCTGTTCATGACATCATTCTTCCCTGCATTAGTGGAACTAATGTCGTACTTACACTGATGCACAAATGTTCTGAATGTTTATGAAAAATACAGTAAAGCCTTCTAATGCACAATCTTTTAGATACATATTTCCTGTGACTAAGATAAATAAATATAGAATTACAATATTTGGGTCTTATAACCTTAACAAATAATTTTTATTGTTTTGAGGTATAAATTAAGTACACTAAAATGTTTAATTGGATAAGTTTATTTATCTAAGTTAATTTCTATGTCACAATAGCATCTCTTGCTATTAGCCTCTGTTCCATTGAAGCATTCTGCCTCTCTATGTCTGGATATATCTTACCCAAAAGTAGAATATTTTTCTCAATGGCATATGAGCCTTTAGGTAGGTCAATCACCATTTTTTTATTGGATATTTTATTTATTTACATTTCAAAGGTTATCTCCTTTCCAGGTTCTTCCCCCCCCCAAAATAAAACCTATCCCATTCCCTCTCTCTTTGCTTCTATGAGGGTGTGCCCCCACCCACCCACCCACTCCCACCTCACCACTCTGGCATTCCTCTACACTGGGGCATTGAGACTTCAAAGAACCAAGGACCTCTCTTCCCATTAGTGCCAGATAAGGACATCCTTTGCTACATCTGCAGCTGGAGCCATGCAAACCCCTTCACCTCCTCCACTGGGTTCCTTATGCTCAGTTCAATTGTTGGCTATGAGCATCCACATCTGTATTTGTCATGCTCTGGCAGAGCCTCTCTGAAGACAGCTATAGTGTCCTGTCAGCAAGCACTTTTTGGTATCCTCAATAGTGTCTGGGCTTGTTATCTGCATATGGGATGAATCACCAGGTGGTACAGTCTCTGGATGGCCTTTCCATCTGTCTTTGCTCCACACTTGTCCCTGTGTTTCCTTTAGACAGGAGCAATTCTGGGTTATAAATAATTCTGGAGATGAGTGAGTGGCCCCATTCCCCAAATGGGGGTATTGCCTAGCCTCTGGATATACTCTCTAGAAGTTCTCCATCTGCTTTGTTCTGGATTTCAGCTAATCTCATCCTTTTTGGGTCCTGGGAGCCTCTTACTTTCCTGGCATCTGGGACTTTTTGGTGGCTACCCTCAGTTCCCCATCCCCCATTGCTATACACCTCTGTTTAATTTCCTGACCCTCTGTGCCCTATGCTCCGTGAGTATGTGCTTATGATATTATATTAACCTAAATACATGAAAAAAATATATGCTTATTGAAAGTAAATATTGTGTGATATTCACTTTGTTGTTTCATGCATGCTATTATTTAAATACGTTAGTAATTAATAGTAGTGTTAAAATGAAACAGCAGGAAAATACACAAAAATATGTTCTTTTAGTTGTGTCTTTTCATAGTACAGTTTCAACAAAGTAATTATTACTTGTGGACTTTTGTGTTTGGAAGAGCATATATATTTGGGGAGATTAACTAAGCATTGTTGTCTTTACTTAGTGGGAAGTGGTGTTCTCCTGTTCTGTTCTTTATCTGCAATAGTATACACTTTGACTCTATCTTTCTTCCTGACATCAGACCTCTGAACCGCCTGTAGCCTTTAGGGCATGTTCCTTTATTTTCATGGAATAGAAAAGCTAAACATTCCCAATCACATTGCTTTTGTCTTGCATCTCTGTTTTTGTGAAGCCCAAACTCTACTGATTTCTGATGGCACTGTAGTGGGATGTCATCAAATAGTCTCCTAGAGAAAATTTGAGTGTAATAATTAGTGTTTAAAGGTATTGAACTTTTGGAAGGAGCAGTCTTTACTGAGATAAAATGGATGTAACAGGAAATTAACCATTTTAAATTGTAAAATTAAGTAGTATTAAAAAATACCCACAACTCCGTACAACCATTATCTCCATTCTAATATATTTTCAATACCCCAATAAAGGACACTCTGCTGATTAGTCCCAAAACATCTCTGTTGCTTTCGATCCTTGTAATAGCAGCTAGGTAAATTATAAGCAATGAACGTTTCCCCCTAAATTTTAGAACTGAGGTGCCTGCAGATACATTGTGCTTGGGCAAGTTGCTCATAGCTCACAAACACTGCTTGGTTATGTCCTCCCTGGTGAAAAGGCTAATTATTTATTCTTTGAGTCTCTTTCATACAGTTGCTAACTTATTTATGTGAGCTTCCATTCATAATCTAATCACTTCACAAAGATCTTCTTAATACTATTTCTTTGAGTGTTAGGATTTCAGGATTTGAATTTTAATCATACACAGATATTCGAATAATCAGAGCACTGCTTTAGATCCTAGCAATCACTTATCTTTAGGTTTACCTTATTAGGTGTATCATGTAAATTGAATTACTCCAGTTAAAACTTTCTGTTCCTTTGGACTCCTTACTCTGAGCACTGTTTTAGAGATTCATCTATATTAGCATATAACCCTATATACTTTTAATGAATGAGTCGTATTCCTGTATTTTTTCAAAATTGGAAACATAGTTTCTATTCATCGTTTTGCTATTACAAATAGTACTAGTGCAATTATTTCTATTCCTGTTCATATTATATTTTTTTTCTATTTTTGGGGTTTATGTATAGGGTTAGTGTGGCATATCATGACAGCTCCATGTGCACATGTTTTGAGGAAATATAAATCATGTTTTTTCATAATGGCAGATTCAATTTATAGTTCCTTTACCAGTAAACAAAGTTTCCAATCTTACCACTTACTGCATTCAGGCTTAAAACGTTATTGTCTGTCAGTGAGCTCAGAGGTAAAACACTTACTTAGCATGAGGCCAAAGAAGAAATGACCATACCTATTCCACTGGGTATGAAGTAGTTTCACTGGGTCTCTATGGTTTCTATATGCAATTTCCTAATGAATAATAATACTGAACATTTTCTCATTTTGTTTTGTTAATTGACTACTATTCTTCCAAAGGATGTCTTTGGACTTACCTAAATTCTCAATTAATTGGATTATGTACATTTTGGTAACTGTAACTGGTTTATGGATTATTTATATATTTTGATGCCTAAACCCTTATCAGTTCATAGTTTCAAAATAGTTTTTCCTGTTTTACAGTGTCTTCACTATTTTTGAAGAAATCAATCTTATTTTTATTATTGATATAAACAAAATCTGTGTATATCAATGGTCTGCTGTATGACATGACTTCACTGATTGATCTCTAGGCGTTTTTAAAATAGACAAAATATTTTTATCCATGTTCATGCTCTGTGCAGTAACATGCTAAGCACCTCACTCCTACCTAAATATAACTTAGTATCCATTTATTCACTGTTCTCTACTATCTCTATCATATATCAACTTATAGGTATTACCTAAAGCAGAGTGTTTAGATCAGCTTTCTTATATTTTGAATTTGAATATAGCAAATATACTAGCCTTCTCTACATAAAATACATATTCCTCCCAATCCTCATGCAATGAACATGAGGATTACATAATAATTTATTGATTTTGATATATACACAGATTAGAATTACTAAATTTTTGAGGACTCCCTTAACTGTGCTCCTTAGTACTGTACCAACTGACATTCAGTTAACAGTGGTCAGGCTTTCCTGTCTGGACTCACTTGCCAGCACATGCCATCTTTAGCCCTTTTGACAAAAAGTATTTCTACTTGGGTGAGGTGAGAGTCCATTGTGGTGTTAGTTTGTATTTCTCTGATTAATGTTTTTAAGTTTTTTCATATAATAGGCAATTTGGATGTTTTTCTTGAGAAATATTTATTCATATCTGTTACATTTTTATTAATTCTTTTAAAAATTGAGATGATATATACTTAATTTTCACCTTACCTTTCCTTCCCTCCAACCTCCCCTTCCATATACTTCCTATTCATTTTTAATTTCATGGCTTCCTTTTTCATTAACTGTTGTTATATACATATAGGTATATATGCATATATATATTACACATACATACATACTTAAATATGTAATTACAACCTGCTTAGTCTGTATAACGTTACTTATATACAAATTTAAAAGGATGATTTGAATATTTCATTTGCTTTGGTTTTCAGATTTTTGAGATAGGGTCTGGCTATGTAACAAAGGCTGTCCTTGAATTAACAGTATAGCGCAACTTGGACTCAAGTTGAAGGACCCTATGATCCTTCAGCTTCAGATTTTTCAACACTAAGATTATAGATGTGGGCTGCAATTCTTGGTTGTGTTTTTAGGGGTTTTTGTTTGCTTGTTTGTTTGTTAGTTTTGTTGAAATTTGGGGAGACAACATTTGGAATGTAAATAAAATAAAGAATAAAAAAGTAAAGAAATACATTTTATTTTGTGCATATGTGCCAGAGTGAGTGTTTGTGTACCAAGTACCTATAGGGGCTAGAGAAAGTCAGCATTCCCTTGAAATGGACTTACAGACAAGCACCTACTGTGGGTGCTTGGAGCCAGACCTAGATTCTTTGTGAGAACAGCAGGTGCTTTGAACGCTGAGCCATCTCTACATGTCCTGAGGTTTGTTTTTTTTTATATATTTCATTTTCAATGTGACTCATTATTAGATGGACGTTTTGTATGCATTTTCTCCAATTCTGTAGCTTACCTTTCCATTCAGATGTGTGGAAACTTTTTATGATTAGATAGTGCCAGTGTTTTTGTTTTTGTGCCCTTTGTTTGTCACAGAAAATCAGTGTCCATTCAAATGTCTGGTTATATTTTAGGTTTTTGCTTATAGTGGTATGTTATATTTTGGTCTTAAATTTCAGTCTCCTATGCATATTCAAAAGCTTTTACCATTATCATGAGATAACGTTCTAATTCACGCTTGGGTGTATGGGTATCCAATTATCTCGGCACTGAAAAGACTATCTTTTCTTTAGAGCATGTTACTAGGACTCCTGTCAAAAATTAGTTGGCTATAAAGGGAATGATACCAGAATACTCAGCAAATTCTTTGTGTTTCTGTTTCCTGTGGCACTTTTCGTAGTCTAAGTTCTAGATCCAATCCAGGTACCTATCAACAGAAAAATAGGTAAAGAAAACTCAGTTTGCATGCACAGTAAAGTCTATTTGTCCATAAAGAAGAGTGAAATTCTGTATCTGAAGCAAAATTTGTGAGACTGGGGGACACTGTGTTAAGTAAAATAAGTCTACACAGAAAGACACCATGATGTCTTCTCTCATATTGGTGAACTGACAGGAGCAAACTGAGAAGAAATGGCTTAAAGTAAATACTTGCTGCTAAGTGTGAGGACCTGAGTGAACCCTCATTTGTCCAGAGACAACTAGGCCTTACAACTTGTCCTCTGACACACACACGCACACACACACACACACACACACACACACTCACACACACACTCACACACACACTCACACACACTTTAAGATGTATAAAATATCAACAAGAAGTACAATAGTGACCACTAGTGGTTGAAGAGAGTCTTTCCTGGAGGTGAACTAGGGCAGTGCATGCTATTACATGTATGGAAATACAGAGTACTCCACTAACACGTGTTAGATGTCAACACTTTAAGAATACAAACCTTAGATGAATACAAATTCATGAATTCATGTTCAAGGTATTCATTGTGTTCCATCAATGTACATGGTGACTCTCTTGATAAAGCTGTTTGATTTACAAGTTGAATTTTATGAAATCTAAGATGTATATTTGGGGCTGAGTGTGTTGCCAAATCTATATACTACTATGGACCTCCTAGTTTTAGCTCTTTCACTCAGGACATTTGTTATTTTATGTTAACTTTGGTATATAGTATGAGGTAAGTGGTACTTAAGAATTTACTTAACAGTGATACTGGGTTTTAAGACTTCTTGAAATTAATTTTTGGATTTTCAGAAGCAACCAATAGTTTTAATATACAAACCCATTTTTTTATACTGAGTTCTTCATAATGACAAATTCATAATATGTGATATCCATTATACAGTATGAGATATATTAGGAAACACTCTATTCCTCTTGGAAAAATGGTTTTAAAACCCAAAGATAATTTTAAAGTGTGAAATTGAAGGTGGATTCTAAATAAGTTATGCTTTTAGTAAGGGAATAAGAAAAGGACTTTTAAATTCCTTGTTCTTTTCTGGAGTCTTTTTTTAAGCACTGAAATGATCTTATTTTTTAAAAATTTTTTTGTTGTATAATTCTTGTCACAGCTGACATCTCATATCGAAACGCCAAGATTCACTCAATTCAGCCTTTTCCAGGATCCTAATAGTCTCTTCAGACATCACCAATCAATTTTAGAGGAGAACACGAACTTTAAAGTTTATGTTGTTTTTCTCTATTGCTCTATTAATGATTCCCAGTGTATTTTGAGCTCAGAGCAAAACATTTTCCTTGAACTGTATTTTAATTTTTGATGTTACAGTAGTGCAACAAATTTGCTTATTTACTTTATTTACTCTTTGTTTATTTACTTTTATTCCTTTAAACAATGGAAGTCATCTTAGAGGCATCTGTCTGAGAGTTTCCAGGAACTGAGAACCTCATTAAGTGATGCTGAATATACTGAGGGATCTGACAAATGCCCTCCAAAATGAACGCTTTCAAAGTTCATGAGTAGGAGCGCCATTCTCTTTCTTTGCAGCACTGCATGTGAGAGAAACAATACAGAAGGAAGGAAATATAATTTCATTTGGGAAAATGCATTTGGGAGACTGCGCAAAGTTGAACAAAGTTGAGCAAAGTTGAACAAACTTACCTTTTCTCTAGTCTTTGGATTGTAAAACTAGGTTCAGATTTGAACTGTAATTTGGTAAGATAGTAATAAGTCTTTGTTCTGTGTTTTCTATGGGTTTGTTACAATATCCATAATATTTAAGACTATCATCTGAACTATGAGACTCTCCTGAAAGTATTGAACAACTAACTGTAAATGGCTTCTGTTGCTGCCCTGTGATGGGACATTTGATGACAAGAGTGTGAACAGACAGAATAGTCTTTCATTTGTAAGGGATACTACATTCTCTAAAATTAAAATCTCTCATTTTGCCTTGAGATAATGATTTATGATCTATGATTCATTAAAGTAAATCTCCTCAGCTTAGTGGACTAATTTAGAGACACTACATTGTCTCAAAATTACACCTAGTGTAATATACACATGTTGACTGGGTGCTTCTTTTTCAAATCATGTCCTGAGCATTAGTGCCTTTGGAGATGTGGAAGACCTGTTCATTGATTCAGAACTTGCCTGCTCACATAAGGTTGTTAGATTCAGTCTCCACACAGGCTTTCTCCCAGATACTCCATGGCAACTCATTTTCCACACCCTATGTGGTTCTGTCCTTGATTTACCTTGTTATTTCAAGGTGTGGCGTTTTGTTTTAAAGGAAGCTTATTATTCCTGGGTATCTGCATAATTATGACATTAGTATTGGTGATGTTATCATAGTCCCATTCTTTATCTGCTTACCTATGTAACTTTGTACATTTCAGCCATAAACTCTGAACTATAACTGATTCCAAGCACAATAGATAATCTGGTCATGTAAAAGATGAGCTTTGTATGTCATGTACTTCACTATTTTTAGTTTTTTAATAGAGGTATGTATCTATTCTAATTTGCTATTAATCCTTACATATCATAAACATCAAAGGCACCATAGACTTTCAATGATAATGTGCTCTAGTGATAACATCTAAATAGTATGCAGCATGTTAGACTGGGGTTGTGAACCTCATCTACCTGAGTAGGTGAATCTTCATACTGCATATTGTTCTGGTTATCACTTACATTTTTACTCAATTTTAGTATTTTCACATAAACTATTTTTCTTTCTTCCTGGTTCTAAGTCCACAGATGGCAGTTATTTGCCATGCTACTTCTGTCTTCTATAGTGTAGATGAAAGATGCCTACCTTTTCCATGATCTTCACTTGTAAGTAAAACCTTACTTCTTTGGCATTTTTCTCAATGCGAAACAGAAGGTCATCAACAAAAATGATGCTCTTTTAACATCTGAGTGTCATAGCAGTGGTACACAGAGTAGTCCTCCAGTGGCCACGTCAACATCGATTGCATGTCCATTTTAGTGTGTGCCACCTTTGTAGACCAGAAGGACATTTTATTATTTATAACTGACAAGGATTTTATGGGAAGTATTCTGCAAATTAGGCCAATAAACTATTTCTCAAATCTTTACTGTCCAATATAGGCATCAATCAGTTGATGATTCTCACATAAATCATCAACTCTGTCTCTGTCAAATGTGTAAGTTATTCCTATCATTCTCTCTCACAAAATTCCATTGCCTCTCTACTATAAGGAAATGCTATGTTTTATCGTGAAGCTTTTTCATTTTTGTTGATATCAATAAGGATTTGTGGATTCCAGTTATCATGAGTGAATTGTTTTCTGTTACTATCATTATTTATTTTGCTGCTCAGTTCTTTGGTTTAGTGTGTAGTGCATCTCATTTTTCTTAGCTCTGATTTTCAGGCACATTAGAAGCTCACAGTTTGTCTTATGTTTTTCTTATTCTAAGTTTGGAACATATAAACATAGGGCAGTGTAGGCAATTGAAATAAGCAGGCACCTCTCCCCTGTTTAACCAGATGCATTTTCCTTTTAAGATAAGCATTCAGATAGACATTAATTTGTGGAGTGGAAGTTGGCAACAGTTAAGCTATAATTTAGGTGTTTCTTCCACAGTCTCTCAAGGTACCTTAATGGTAAGCCATGCTCTAAACTACGAAGTGGTCTTGTGTCATCTTTGAAGCTTTCCCCTATTCATCTGATACCTCTTGTTAAGGCAAAGAGTGATTAAAGGTGCCTTCCTCTTTGTTATTCCAGGCCACCAGTAGTAAGAAATCTTACTATATAAAAGTACAACACTGTTTTCAAACATTGATTGAAACTGTGGTGTGCAGGTTCCTTTTCAGAGCTTTAGTTCCTTGACAGAAAAAAGAGGTCACAACCTATTGCTCTCATGAACAGTTGTTCCATCTAGTGTACTGAGAGTCCTTTGTAGCAAAAGTCCGTTTTTCAGGCAATCCTGATCATGACCAATTTCACTCATTTCTTTGACAAGCTATAGTTCCTTTGATAAAAAAAAAAATAAACCATAAAAAACAAAAAACAAAATAAATCAGGAAATACAGGAATAAAAGATAAAAGTACAAATGTTAGCATTCATTGCTTGAAGTAGAAAATTGTTTTGACACAGAAAGAATAGAAGGATAGAAAGAGGAGTGAGATAAGGATGAAGAGGGTGAGCAAGGATCTAAGGAGAGAGAGAGATAGAAAGAGGGGGTGAGAATTTTATATACACAATACATCCACAAAGAAACAACTTATTACCTATTTATTAATTGATGATTAAAACCCAACTTCACACTGATATTTATTTTTCTAATACAGTTCTGAAGTTTTTTCAGGTAAGCATATCTATCATATTTGTAAATCCTTCTCTGATATAGAAGAACCTTATCCATTGCCAAGTTCAGTGCATTTACTTATCACCTCGACCTCTTCCCTGACTACCTTTCCTAGGAGATACTGTCTCACCTCTGTGTAGATGTCTTTTTACTATCAGAAATGTAAGTAAACCTCTCCTCAACAGAGCGCCCTAGTCATCTTTCTAAACTACCCGTCTAATGGTTAACTCCTCATAACTACTATCTCACTTCCACCTTTTTTTGGCACTGTCTGCTCTTGCTTCAGTTCACTCTCTATAGACTGGTACTACTTTCTCTGGCTCAGGCAGAGATAATATTTTGAAAATTTGCAGGATATATTCTGTCTATAATCATTTATCCAAATTCTTCTTTACTCTATAACCCCTTCCTTTACTGAGGAAGGTCAAGTAATGGAACATAAACAGCCAGGGAGTATTTATTCAGAGTCATTCAAATAGGTCACCACATTTATTGAACTCAAGAACTTTTACTTTTCATTTTACTGCTTGTGTTTATTAAGTCATTGATTTGTTAACTTCCCATTTCATTTGCTCTGAAGGAAATATTATTTTCCATCAAACAGTGTGACTATGAGAGAGTGGTGATACTAGTCTTTAACAGAGTTT
Organism: Rhynchomys soricoides; assembly: GCA_019843965.1. NCBI lineage: Eukaryota > Metazoa > Chordata > Mammalia > Rodentia > Muridae > Rhynchomys > Rhynchomys soricoides. Next base: position 9,277,644 of record JADRCH010000047.1, read on the forward strand.
TATTTTAGTTTCCTTGGGTTTATTCTATCAAAAGAAAGATAATTTTTTCTTTGATACATGAGAGACTTGAAATCAAAAGCAATCCAACTGTTTCTTGAAATTGTCTTTTAATCTTCTCAATATTTGTCTTAATCATAAGAAATTAAAAACCCACAGGTGAGTAAAGAATATTCAAGTCAGAGGAGCTATATTCAGAAAGAAAACTTCATGTGTTTAAAGGGATGAGATCAAAATGAAAAGTTTAGTAGCACAGAATTTCAATTGCTTCTGAGAGAAATTTATTATTTTTAGAGAAAAATTTCAGATGTTGGCTAAAATTTTTTGCATAACATTACCCCTATTTTTAGTTTATGAAAATTTATTGTTTGTCATTAGCTATGTATTTATCAAGTTTATTAATTGTATTGAAGAAATTCACTTCATCCTCATTTGTTTTTCCTGCATGTTTTGCAAGAGTTCTAAGCCACTGTGACAAGTGTACTTAGATTCCTTTTTACCATGGCAGAATCAGTCATGAACCTAAATTATGTTCCACACCTGGCATCCTAAAATCACCTAAACCTTTTTTGAAATGCATCCTTCCAAACCTAGATGTGGCACCATGCTCTAAGGGAGTTTTGGAAATTCTAAACACTTAGTTAGCAAGAACTGTTCCCCTAAATAAACAGAGTTTATGGGAAGTGAAGCCTCTTATGCTTTAAAACTACTTTGAAAAATACTCATGGTTTTAAATGTATCTTTATATTCCTTATAGGTGAGTATGAATTAATTATACCACTATAACATATTATGTGTGAATTATATAATTTGTGTGTTTCCAATGCATTTATAAATTTACCATTAATTATAAATATAATGTTTTAATTTTAAACATATTATAGAACCCCATAGTCTTAAAATTAAGTAGTTATAATAAAAAAGAAAATTGTGTTCTAGAATGATTTTCTAAAATTCCCAGAAACTATTTTGCAGAGCTTAAATAAAACCCATTTTCTAAAATAAACATATTCCTAATTTTCACTATTGACTTTGTAATGTCCCAATCAGTATACATTTAAAGATAGTTAACAGTTAATAATACCAAGTTTCTTGGCCAAGTTATAAGGTGTTAAAAGCATGAGAAAATATAGGTGTTATAAATTCATCATAATACTCATCATAATTTTTCTTAAAGTGAAATAAATATTAATTAAATGACAGGGTTCAGCATTGTATGTTCATTCACATTAGGGAGTGTGGAGTCTTTGAATTTCCAATCTTCATTACAGCAATTACCTGATTTGCTTCATTAACTTCCCGCCATACTTTCTGTGGAAATTGTCTTCCTGGCCTGGAGCTTTTGAGTCAGTTCATGAATTGAGAACTCATTAAAGTATCTGGCCTAAATTTTCTCACTATAAAGAACATTTGTACAACTTACACTTTTGTAGTGTCTTCATGGCCAAATTGGCATCTGTGGTAATCAACTTAAGACCTGGATTTTGTGTAAGTAAAATCACGTTGGAGATGAGTTAAAGGTGAAGATGAGTAGAAAATTCATTAAATTGTATATTTTGATTGACACTTTGAATTCATTGTTTTGTTTAGATGAAGAGCAGATCAGTGTCAATTCCTATAAAAAGATATGCAGAAAGATGAAATCTACACTAGGATATGTATAACATATCCTAGGGGTTTTTCTTGTTCTGTATTTGGGATCCATCTAACTAAGAAAATTCATTCCCTCAGTTAACCAATATTCACGGCTAGCCTATCATATGAATTATACCTGATTCTAATTCCTTCATGGAACTCAACCTCCTCTATATGGCAGGCTGGGAATCCTGGACAAATGAAAAACAGCCCCAATTGATGAATAATACGAGGTGGCTTTTCAAATCCTCACACTCTCCATTATTTGGTATATTTCTGAGGCATATTTCCATAAGAGGAAGCTTCATAAGCATGACCTGCTTGATAATCCACTATATAGTTTCTCTCCCCTGTCTACTCTTCTTCCCCTATTTGTCGGCCCTCTTATTTGTTTATTTGTATAATAAAGGATTAACTGGTTCCAGATGGCATCTTAGTTATCCTGGTTTGACTTATCATTGTTTTTAATTGTGTGAAGCTAACATGCATAAGCTTGAAACTGAATTTTGAGGGGTTTTCAGGAACCGAAGATCCCAGTCAAATCCACAATCACGAAGTAAACAAAAGGAACGAGTATTAATAAACACTGATGTTTAATAATCCAGGTTTGTTAAGTGTATTTTTATTTACAACAATTTCAACTTCTGGTGGGTTTATGTATAGGTGACAATCTTGTGTACCTACCCATGTTCTTCTAGCTATGTTTTTTCTTGTTCTGTATTTGGGATCCATCTAAGAAAATTCATTCCCTCAGTTAACCAATATTCACGGCTAGCCTATCATATGAAGAAAACTGTAATAATTCCTTTCCTCATAGGATTTCATTCTGGAAATTTGAGGATGAGGTTATGCCAGGTCTTTGTAAGTAATGTGTATAATACTGTGATGTTTCGAATAGGTATGGCCTTCACACAAAGATTCATGTGTTTGAATGCTTGCCAGATAGGAAGTGGCAATACTAGGAGGTATTGCCTTGTTGTAGTAGATATGGCCTTGTCAGAGGAAGAATGTCACTGTGAGGGTGTGCTTTGAGGTCTTATATGCTCAAGTTATTCCCTGTGTGGCATACAGTTTAGTTTTGCTAGCTACAGATCAAGATGTAGAACTCTCACCTCCTCTAGCACCATGCCTGCCTGCATACTGCCATGCTTCCCACCATGATGATAATGGACTAAACCTCTGAACTTTAAGACAGTCCCAATTAAATGTTATCCTTTATAAGAGTTGCCATGTTCATGGTGAATTTTTGCAGCAATGAAACCCTAACTAAGACAAATACTAAAGAAAAAACAACTTGGAGATAGTATGACAATGGCATATTAAAGTACAGGGAAGACAGGAAAGAACTCACAGAAATTGATTTTTAAAAAGTGGTAAAAGTGAGTAGGACTATGCCATGGAAGAGTAGATCTTAAATCTAACACTTTAAAGAAATGTATTTATATGATTATTTCCTTTTAAGTATTATTTTCTTTATAAAATAGAAAGCAAGGTTCTATTCTATATAATTAAATGTAAGAGATCTTAATAATGAAATTGAAATATGTTGCACTTTCAGAGTGAAATTTCAATGCATCACCGTTTCAAATGGGCTTATCAGCATGACCCCCACATTGAATACTGCTGATTCAAAATGTCCTCTTTTTAATAAAATAATGCTCCTTACCTCAAAGAGATTAGATTTTTAAACAAGTAAACAAAGTAATCCAAAACTGTAATTACGTTTCAGGAAAAGAAAAAAATTCAGAGTAGTAAGGGATTAATTTATGAGAGTACAGATCAAAGACATTTGTAAAGATATGCATACATGAACAGCATATCAAAGACCCATCCAGACAAACAGGCTAGCATCTAATAGTGGAGTGCAATAGGGACAGAGTTGTGAAATCTTGTGTTGAATGTCTTACCTATGTGAAGAGTTCTAAGAACACAGAGGGTTTTGAGATGAACGAAGATGAAGAAAGAGGCTGAGCAAGGATGATGAAAGGGTGTGTGTGCCTGGCTGAGGGGCATAAAGATGATCAGTAGGCCTTATCAGCATGAGATTCCTGTGGTCTTAGTGAGTGATGTGAACTGGAAGGACAAGCAACAACTGAAGACTAACGCAGAATTTGGATATAGTGTGTTGGTTGTCATGAGGAGCAGAAAACAGACTCTGCATTTATACATGAGAAAAGCAACCAGATATGATGTACTGAAGTTATGATTTTATGTAATATGGAATTATTTAATTAGCACCAGAACTCATATTTAGGTAGGAGGCACAGATCTCCAAATAGAATATAACCAGAGAACCCAGAATGGCTTCAGTGTGGTCTGCTAGTCTCTCATGTTAGAGCAGTATTTCACTCTTTGACTCTTGGAAGGAAAAAAATTGATTGAAGTTAATTGTATATAAGCATGAATGTTGGCACTGTTAACACAAACCTTTAAAATGAAATATTTTAGAGTTTCTTATTGTAATCTCCTAGGTAAAATATTTTTGGATATCCAGTGATAGTGATAGCTATAAGTAAAATCCAGTTACTTAAAAAGAAAAATTAATTTTTAATTTCTAAGGGGATTTGCTAAGATTGTACATTTCAGCAGAATTCTAACAAAAAAAAACTGTCTTAAATTTTAGAAACTAAAGGTGATTTGCCATTATGTTAAGATTCTTTAGAGGATATATCTGGACATATTTGGTTATACAGTTGAAAAGTTAATAAATAATACAAATCTAAACAATAGTATTCAAATTAGTTAAAACGTGAGTTTAGTAGTTACATAATAGGATAAAGTGAACCACTGTCATTTTATTTTAAGAAATTTTGGATTATTAGAATCATAAATTGTGAATTGTATTTAGTTTATGTTCCCTGACAGTAATATGTGCGAAAGAAAATTGAATTTGTGTTTAGGGTAGAATGGCAGTGACCTTTGTCATAGTGTTTATTAGTTTTCATTTGGTTTGGTTTTGTATTCTGAATCAGGAAAGAATTATGAATATTCAGTCAAAGAGGAGGAGGTAGGTATGATGTAACCATTTTAAAAACTTTGGTAAGATTCCATTTACACAGAAACAAAATGTATAATTTTTGTATGAATGTATGAATAGATAGATGGGTGAACAATGAATATCCAAAACAATGAACTGAACTTACAAGAGAAAAGGCATATTTTGGCTCAAACTCATGGGGGTTTTAGTTCCTTACTGGTCGGCCTTACAGTTTTTTGGTGAGATGGCACATTATACCCATAGCTAATGGCAGAACAAAACTACTCACCTACAGGATAGAAAACAGAATAATATGAGAAGGAATAGAGCCTCATTATCATCTTTCATAGCATTATTTCTGTGACATAAAAATGTACTATGATCCATCTCTCAGAAGTTCCACTTAATCTTAGCAATACAATTCTGGCAAACACATCAGAAGGCCATTTAGAGGACAATAATACCTAAAATAAATCACTACATACACATGTATGTTTTTATTACATAAGGTTATCATTAGAATTATTGAATATTGAATTCAAAACTACCTCAAGTACTAGAATCTATAATATTTAAAGATTTAATAGTGTGTGTGTGTGTGTGTGTGTGTTTGTGATGTGTACTAGTGAGTTTTCTTGGTGGCCAAAAGTGGATATTGAATCCATAGAAGCTGGAGTTACAGGAAATGGTAAGCCAGTGGTTACAGATATTGGGACCTGATCTTGAGTCATCTGCAAGTGCACACAGTGCTATTAATCAATGTTATATCTCCCTAGCCCTCAAACAGTATAATTATTATTTTTAAAAGGCTATAACTAGCTTCTTATACATATTAAATCTTCTGTACATTATTTAAACAATCAAGTATAATGTCAATAACTAGTAGCTATGTAAGTAACTAATACATTGCGTTGTTCAGAGAACAAGAAGTAATAGTGTTTATACCTGGTCAATATTTAAGAAAACATCCTTGAATATTTTTAAGCTATGTTTAATTGAATCATAACATGGAATGAAAAGAAATGTAGCATAAACTCTATGTAAAAATTTGCTTTTACTATTAATATTATTAGTATTAATAGGAGTAAAAAGGGAAATCCCATGAGAACTTACTAATATTGCTAAGCATTAATTTGTTTGCTTCTAAATTTGTATAGAAAAAGAGCATAAAATTGAAATTCCACAGATCAAAAAGGAAATCTTTTCTAATGTATGCATAATCATAATTTAAGAAAAGAGATGTTTACTTTTTTAAAAAAATAAATTTTAGAGTTGCTTTTAGTACTAATTGTCCAGTCCCTAACTGTTACTAGAAGCCAATAATGTCATCACAGCTCTCACAAGGTTAGTAATTACATGAAAAGTAGGAGTGAAGGCTTGAAAAATGAGAAAAAAATTATTTTTGTTAAAGAAACAAGCTTTCCAGTTTTTACTAAGGAGGAGGGTGACTCTATATGAGGACCAGCAGTCTCAATTAACCTGGACCCCCCCCCCCCAAGATCACTCAGATACTGGACCACCAACAAGGCAGCATACACTACCTGATATGAGGCCCACATCATACGTACAGCAGAGGGCTGCTGGGTCTGGGTTCAGTCAGAGAAGATGCACTTCACCTTCAAGAGAATGGAGATCCCAGGGAGTGGAGAGGTCTGGTGGTATGGGGTGGTGTGGTGTGGGAGGGTGTGAAGATCCTCATGGAGATGAGGCAGGGGGATAGGAGGTATGGAATGAGGAACAGACAGAGGGAGGACTGGGAGGGAGATAAAATATGGAGTGTAAAAAAATTAAATAAAAATTAAAAAGAAAAGAAGAAATAAACTTTCTTTAATTTTCTTTAATTTTCAGGACTATTAAATTAACCATCTGAAATTTAAGCTACAGTTTACATGGTATTTCCAGAAAATACATGTATATATAAAGTGTGATTTTAGAGAGAATAGAAATATGTTTTCATATATTTTCTATTTATTTATAAAAACTTTGCCATGGTATGTACTCACTATTAAGTGGTTATTAGCCCAAAAGTTCGAAATACCCAAGAGTCACTTCACAGCAAAAGTAGGGTTGAATGTGAGGTCCCAGATGGAGGACTTGGAGAAGGGACTGAAAGAGCTGAGGGAGTTTGCATCCCCAGGGAGGCAGCAACAGTGGTAACTGGCCTGACCCCCAACCCTGATACTCCTGGAGACTGGATCACCAACCAAAGAATACACATGGAGGGACCCATGGTGCTGGCCACATATGCGGCAGAGGAGGGTCTTGTTAGGCATTAGGGGGAAGAGAGGCCCTTGGGCCTGAGAGTGTTAGATCCCCCAGTAGAGGAAAATACCAAGGAGGGAAGACGAGAGTGGGTGGGTAGGTGGGAGAATACCCCCATAGTGGCAGGGGAAAATCTGGAATGGGGAGATCTGGAAAGGGATAAACATTTGAAATGTAAATAAAGTATGAAAAAAAACCTTTGCAAGTCATTAAGGTCAAAATATGGTCACATACATCCCATTTAAAGTCCTTTATTGATTTTTGGTTTGTAATACCCACTCTGAAATTCTCCTCTCATTTTCTGGCATCATCTCAAATTCATGATCCTCTGTCCTTTAATTCTTTATTATTTAATCCACCCTGGTTTTAGGATGTCCTGCAAATTCACATACTCCCATTCACCTTAGGAGACTCTTGTGTATTATCAATTCTTGTGGACACTATTTTGTGTGATGCACATCTAATTAAACCTTTTTCAATCCTGAACTTGAGTATTGTTTTCTCTGCTAAGCCCACAATTGAAGTGTAAGTCTCCTGTGAGTCATGATTTTAGTAGAGGTTATTACTAAAGAGTATTGAATATTTCTAAAAAGTATTGTTTATGATGGAAATTGAAATACTTGCTATTTAAATTGATTGTTTAGTATGTTTTCCTCTCAAATATATGATCTCTTGACATAGAGGCTTCTTTGTATAGTCTTACATGCCTGATGCCTGATATTTGATAATAACTTAAATAGTTACAGGCTGTCCCATGTTGTTCTTTTCTTAGGGAGTTTTTAAACATTTCAAATTATAAATAAGTTGATCATTTTCTTTGAATATGCTCAATAAAACAACAACAATGTAATAATTCTCGTTGGACACTTGAGCCGTCCTCAATTAATATGGTTCTATCCTAACAGGGAAGAACTCAGTCGTTAACTGCTCTGCTAAGAGTGTATGCACATAAACTGATGAGCGTACATATAGGCACCACTGGCTTAATACCAAGAACAATATTATCTATAGTGGTTCTCAAGTTGTTGGTCACAGGCCCTTTGGAGGTCTCATGTCAGATACCCAACCTATCAGATGTTTGCATTATGATTCATACCATTGGAAAATATTACAATTATTAAGTAACAATGAATTAATTTTATGGTTGAGGAGTCACCACAACAGAAGAAACTGTATTGAAGGGTCACATGAGGAAGGTTGAAAACTGGTGATCTACAGGTGATGAATGTGAATCATTTTTATTGTCAAATTGGAGATGATATTGTTGTCTTAGTAGCTGAAGTGCTAAGGTTCACTATTAAAATAACTGAAGGATGAATTATCAAGTTAAAATGCCAGAAATACCGAGGCTAAGAAACTAGATATAGAAAATTGTACTATGAATCATTTTGTCATGAGTAGATAGTAGTTTGTTTAATACAGCTTAAGAAGGTCAATTATGTTAATTTATTTTGGTATTAATATAGCTCAGAGAGTACTTATCCAGCGGGTGCTTGAGCAGCACATTTGGCCCATGGGATATTGTATTTGAAATCTTGTTCTACTAATAATGCCCTATGGGTAGGGTTATAAAGCTTTAACAGTGCAGTCTTGGTGGAGGAAATGTGTTACTGAGGGAATAGAATAAACCATCTATTCCCTCAACCCTCTTCCTGATCTCTCACTCTTTACCCTGTATGAATGAAATATGGACACCCAGCTTCCTTGGCTTGTTATTATGCCATGCTTTCCATACTATTATGGGCTATCCCTTGGGAGCTATATGCCTGAATCTTCCATTTTTCCTTGGGTTGCTTTTGGTCATAGCATTTTATATCAGCAACATAAAAATGACTAATCAAAAATTAGTCTTGAAAAAGCATTTTTTTAAATCAATGTAGATTAAGGCAGAAATATGGAAGACTGGACATTTGGACTACAAAAGAGTGAATGCTGCAAGCATAGCTTAAAGGATCATGCTTGGGAGAGGCTGGAAGACTCAGTAGCAGGTGTCCTGGCTATTGAAGTATCAAGAAATCAGAGTGGGAACAAAGGACTCTATTAGCAGTTGGGCTGGAAGACAAAATATTTGTGTAATACTTTGGAAAAGAATGCATTCACCTATAATGTCTTACAAGCTTGCTTGAGGCTTAACTAAAAACTAGCAGAATGATTTCTTTAGTAGAAAAACTTCCAAGAAAGTATGGATTCCACTCTATGGCATGGTTATTACTACTTACTCTTATGCAGGTCTACAGTGAAAAAGAATAATAAGTAAGTCAGAAAAATGAAAAAAATGTGCTAAATTTTGGAGAGGAAATCATCACTAGGAAGCTTAAAATTACTAGCAATGCACATGCTGAAAGGGAGACTGTAATTATTGTGGAGATCAGTGTCATTAAAGACAAGCCTCCTGCTCTGCTCTGGAAAGAAAGGAAAAGTACTCATTACTGAGGAGACAACAGAAACAGGATCATGGACTTTCTGGTATACATAAGACTCTGTATCATAGCACAGAGAGTCAAGCACAAATAATTCTTTGTACTAAATGAATTATTTCATTTTATAAAATAGATTTATTTACTTTAAGTATTTGAATACACTGTCCCATTCTTTGTACACACCAGAAGAGGACATTGGATCCCTTTATAGATGGTTATGAGCCACCATGTGGCTGGAACTCAGGACCTCTGGAAGAGCAAACAGGGCTCTTAACCTCTGAGCCATCTCTCCAGCACAATATTTCATATGCTACAGATATCCAATGAGCATTGTTGTATTCATTTTTACTTGACTCCTTCATGCTTGTCATAACCATTTTGTACTCAAGATTTGATGTCTCAGGAATGTTACTCTCCCCAGTTCATATCAAACATGGAGATGATCTGTGTGGCATCTATGTCATTGGGAGAATTAGTGAAGAAAATACTGTCATGTTTGAAGATAAATTATTTTATAAAAAAAAAGTAAGGAAAAGAAAACTTTTTCAAGTAATTATGAAAACCTTGGTCATTTTCTGTTGTATTGGAATATTTATGTAGATTTCTAAGCAAATATTATATTCTCTAAAGTTAAATTTTGCCAAAGTTTATATAAAATGTTACTGGTGATTCTGAGAGTGGTAAGCTGATAAATATACAAATAAACCAGAGACGGCTGGAGAGCAGATATCCTAAGAGGTGAGTGATGTTGGAAGAAAACTGGTTTCAGTGAATTGAAATAAGCACTTTCAGCTTATTTCCGGGGAAGAGAAGGGAGGACTTTTCAGAATTCATTCTGGAGCTTTTAGTCCCAAAAGGGGAGAATACTTTTTTTCTAGTGATATTGAGTCCAAGTGGAAGGTCAAAACCGCAACTTATAATGAAGAAGGAGCCTCAGAAAAATCTGAATTATACTCTCGGTTGCCAGGAAAACTTTGTCTGGGCAGAGAGTGTCAAGAGACCATTTTTGATAGATCCTTGCTGAGTTAGTGATTGGTGAACTTGTACTTTTAGAGACAAAGAAAGGAAGATTTTACCCAAAATAATATGCTTTACAGACTGAACACAGAACAAGGTTCATTGAATGATTCTCTGAAACTTGGCCTGAAGATTCATCTAGAAAATGGAGAAAATCATTGACTCAGAATAAATGCAGTGTTCATCATGGGAGGGATCTCTTCATATGCTGTCGTCCTCAAGGGGATATAGAAATAAAGAGTTGATTCGTGTTCTTCAACCTCACACCACTAAAAGGGATTAACTATAGTATCAATATGTGAGACCACATGCAGAGTGTATACTCCTACCCAGTACTCTTTTCTTGTCTTTCATAATTCCCATTTAATATTGAATATATAGATATTTATGGGTCAGTTTAGTGCTGATCTGGTGTCTTTTTTCCTTTTTGTCTCTTTTCTTTCCTTACCCATTTTTGTTGCTTGAGATTAACACACAAGCACATAATGTCTTTTGATCAAATCCAGTCCCCATTCCCTCCCTAACATTTCCGCTGCTACCCTCCCAATACTTTCCTGTCCCAACATCATGTAAATTCAACTCACGGAGCCCATTCATTCAGTGCTAGCAGTAAGTTAACTAAGACACATGCAAGTAAACTAAGTACACATGTGAGTTCAGAATCAAAATTACAGAATTTACTTCTTGTAGAATGGGCAAATTTCATCATAAACACATTGGTTCATTACATCCTAGAATTTTAATTAATTTTTTGTCACTGACCATACAAAAAATATTTTCTCTGTCATCAAATTATTGTTACTCACACCCTTACCACATTTAGTTACATGTGTAATTTTGACTGAGAGTTTAAGAACCTGGTAAATACATAACAATACACTAAAGGTTTGTTCTAGGGGCTGGAGAGATGGCTCAGCAGTGAAGAGCACTGACTGCTCTTGTAGAAGTCTTGAGTCCAAATCCCAACAACCACATGATTGCTCCCAACCATCTGTAATGGGATCCAATGCCCTCTTCTGGTGTGTCTGAAGACAGCTAAAGTGTACTCATATAAATAAAACAATTAAATGCTTTAAAGGTTTGTTCTTCTTTTGAAGTTATATAGCCACCAAGCAATATCTTTTTCAATTTGTAATTAAGAAATTCTGGCTGCTTTGGATAAGGGGATATTTAATACCCTAACCATCTTTCTTGCCAGATAACTAGATAGACTGTCTACAGACCTTCTTTGCTCTCTCTTTTCCAAGATACCAAGCACCTCAGTCTCAGTCCTAAGGGTATAATAGAACACCAGCTCCAACCCCCTTTCCCTTCTTGCCCACATCTCCTGTGGATCCCAGAGATGATCCTACCTAACCTCCCTCCACCAGCTCATCACTGCATTCCATACTCCAACACCACCAGGCATTCCCTCTGAACAGGAAGCAGATAAGTAAAATAAGCAACCTATAGCCATTTCATTCACTAAAAATATAGAGACAAAAAAAAAAAAAAAAAAAGAAACAAATTTCTTATCCAACAAGGACAAACCCAGATGTCAGCACCTAGATCTATATTCACCCCAAACTCAGATGCCTAACTGCCAGTACAGGAACAGAATCAAAAATTGCCAGGGAAATATGCCTTACTAGAGTCCAGCTATCCTACCAAAGCAGGTCCTGAATATTCCAACATTGCTGAAGCCCAAGAAAAAGATTTTAAATTTTTTTATTTATTATTATACTTATTCACTTTATATCCTAATCACTGCCTCCTTCCTAGTCACCTGCTTCCACAATCCTTTCTCAACTGCCCCTTTCCCTTCTCTTCTGAGCAGGTGGGGGCCTCCTCTGGTATCCCCTACCTGGCATATCAATTCTCTGTGTGGCTAGGTGCATCCTCTCCCCCTGAGGTCAGACAAGGCAGTCCATATCCCAGGTACAGGCAAAAGCATTTTGGATAGCCCCCTGCTTCAGTTGTTTGAGACAACATGAAGACCAAGCTGTACATCTGACATATGTGCAGGGAGGAAAATGATCTTAAAAAAATATGGATATATATATATATATATATATATATATATATATATACATACATATGTATATATGTATACAGTGAGCATAAAAGAATGTTAAAAGCTACAAGGGGAAAGAGAACAAGTAACCCACAAAGGCAGACTTATTAGAATTATATCTGATTTCCCAACATAGACTCAAAAAGCCAGAATGTCTCAGACAAACTCAATGATACTATGGATGCCTTCCAAAACTTTCAATTACCATAGGTGGAGAAAATAAGATATTCAATAATAATCTCAAATATAAACAATATTTATAGGTAAAACCAGTCCTATAAAACATACAAGAAAGAAAACTCTAACTCAAGATGGTTAACTCCATATATGAAAACAGAGGAAATGGGGCCTCCAGTCTATTAGAGGTCAGGTCAGGTGGGGGATGGGGGTTCAGAACTTTCTTGTGGAGACAGGAAAGTGGGGAGAAGGTATGGCATGCGAAATAGTTGGAGGGTGGATGGGAGGAATAAAATCTGGAGTGTAAAAAATAAAATAAATTTAAAAATAAAAAAATATTCCCTAAGATATTAATGTTAAACATGCAACTGAATAAGTGATGCCTTAGTAGATATTTATCTGACCAAATGGAGCTGGGTCATAAAACTTCAAGATCGACTCACAGAGATCCATTTCCTCCAATGAGCCTCCATGTCCAAAAGGTTCCACAACCTTCTCAAACAGTTTCACCAGCTGGAGACCAAGTCTACACACACATGAGCCCTTGAAAAACATTTCACATCTAAACCACAGCACTTCATATATTTGCATTGTTTTAACATTAATATATTTGTGCTTTAATCCTTAAAGATTTCTTGTAGCCAAATATGATGGATTTTCTTTTTTCAAATTACATCCTGACAACATATGTATTTTAACTTGAACATGTAGACCATTTATATCTAATGTATTATCGATTTATGGAGGTTTAGATTTTCTGTCATATTGATTTTTTCCAATTCGTTTCCTTGTTCATTTTTATGAATAATAAAATTTGTACTTCTCTTGTCAAAAAAGAAAGAAAAAAGAAAACAGAGGAAATTAATATACCCAGACAAGAATATCAAAAGAAGGGAAACACACACACACACACACACACACACACACACACAACACACGCACACACACACACATAGACACACACACACACCATACATACTACCACCAGCACCATTCACATAACATAAATCAATAATCCTTGATATTTCTCAATATCAATTGTCGCAATTTCCCAATATAAAGACATAGACTTACAGAATGAGAATCTAAAAAGCGAATCTACCCTTCTGCTGCAATCAATAAACATACCCCAACATCAAATATAAACAGTAGGGTAAAAGGGTGGAAAGATATTCAAAGCAAATGGATCCAAGAAGCAAGCTGGTGTAGCCATTCTACGATCTAACAAAATAGGCTTCATATGATAACTAATAAAAAAAAAAAAGATGTGGAACTACAGTGCATACTCCTTAAAGGCAAATTCCACCAAGATGAAATTTCAATTCTTAATTTCTATGCCTCAAGCACAGGAGTATCTATGTTTGTAAAAAAAAAACTACCTTTATTCTCATGTTAAACCTCACACACTGCTATTAGGAGACTTCATTAGCCCATTCTCAACAATAGACAGGTCATCTAGACAAAAACTAAACAGAGAAATGCTAGAGCTAGCAGACATTATAAACCAAATATATCTATGAGATATTTACTGTCTATTTCACTCACACAAAACAAATATACCTTCTCAGCATTTGATGAAACTTTTTCAAAATTTCCACATACTTAGACATGACGCACATCTTAACAGATACAAAAAATTGTAGCATCTCCTTACATGCTATCTGACCACCAACAAGTAAAGTTGAATATCAACAACTACAGAAACAATAGAAAGATTATAAACTCATGGAAACTGAACTGCTCTCTACTAAATATAAATGGGTAAAATAGAAATAAAGGAAGAAGTAAAGTCTTTCTCAGATTCAATGAAAATAAATATATAACATAACCAAACTTATGGAACACAATGAAAACAGTGATAAGAAGAAAATCCCTTGTACTAAGACCCATGCCATGAGAGAAAGCCCACTCTTGACACTATTAATGATATTCTGCTCTACTTACAGACAGGTACCTAGTGTAACTGTCATCTGAGAGGATTCATCCATCAATGATGGAAACAGATGAAGAGACCCACTGGTAGACATTATTAGGAGCTTGGGGAATTCTATGGGAGAGGGGAAAGAAGCATTGAAGGAGCCACAGAGGAAAAAGACATAACAAGAAAACCAACAGAAATAACTAACCTGGACTTACAGGGGCCGACAGAGACTGAATCTCCAAACAGAGATCACGCATGGGGCTGACCTAGGTCCTTGGCACACATGTAATAGTTGAACAGTTGGTCTTCATGTGGGACTCCTAACAGCAAGAGCAGGTGTTTGAACGGACTCTGTTGCTTGTCTCCGGATCCTTTCCTCCAGCTGGGATGCCTTACCTAGACACAATAGAGGAGGCTGTGCCTAGTTCTATTGCAACTTGTTATGCCAAATCAGTTGATATCTGTGGGAGCTTCCCCTTTTATCAGGAGAAAGGTGAAAGTGGAGGATGGACGGAAGTGGAAGTGAGAGGGAGGGACTAGGAAGAAAGGAAGGAGGGAAAGATGCAATACTGATGTAAATTTTAAAAAAATATTTAAAAAATAATAAATATTAAAAATAATAAAATATCACAAATAAACAAGCACAAACCTGTATTCCAGCAAACTGGAGAACCTAAAGGAAATGGGTAATTTTCTCAATAAGTAGCACTTACCAAAGTTAAGTCAAGATCAGATAAATAATTTAAATAGATCCATAACATCCAGTGTTAAACAGTCAATTATCAAGATTCAGCCAACCAAAAATAAAATTGACGCAAAATTATTAAACAAAACACTTGCACACCAAATCAAAGAACACATAAAAAAGATCATCTGTCATTGCATTCATTTCAGAGACAGAGGGATTGCTCAATATTAAAAAAAACAACAGTAAATGTAATAATACATTGTATAAACAAACAGGAAGGAATAAAAAAAGAAAAACATACACACATGATCACCTCATTAGATTCAGTAAAGTCCTTTCTCCAATTACCATTTTTCCTGATAAAAGTCTTGTAGAGATTAGAGATACAAGGCACCTATCTAAAAGTAATAATGTCAATGTATTGCAAGCGTATTGACATCAACTTAAACAGAGAGAAACTCAAAGTAACTCCACTATTCAGAAATAAGACAAGGTTGCCCACTTTCAGTTTCTATTCAATATAGTACTTGAAGTTCTAGATAGGGCAATAAGACAACTGAAGGAGATCAAGAGAATACAACGTGGGAATGAAGAAGATAAAGTATTGTCAGTTGCAGATGATATAATATACATAAAGTGATCCTAAAATTTCCACCAAGGAACTTTTACAGCTGATTCATATTTTCAGTGTAGTGGCTGGATACAAGATTAACTAAACAAATAAATAAATTTGTATCCTTCCTATACACAAACAGCAAATGAACTGAGAAAGAATTCAGGAAATCAACACCTTTCACAATAGCTTCAGACAATATGAAATATTTTGGGGTAACTCTAACTAAGCAATTGACAAACATGTATGATAAAACTTCAGTTCTTTGAAGAAAACAATTTGAAGAAGATACCAGAAGATGGAAAGATCTACCTTGCTCATGGAGCTGAAACATTTACCATAATAAAAGTGGACATTCTTAGAAGGGCAGTCTATAGGTTCAATGCAATCACTTTATAAATTTCAACACAATTACTTACAGACCTTGAGAGTACAATTCTCAACTTCATATGGTAAAACAAAACCAAAAACCAAAGACAGGATAGCTAAAAACAATTCTGAACAATAAATAAATAAATAAAAACAAAGAAAAGAGAATAGCAACAACAAAACCAAACTGTTGGCGATATCATCATCCTTGAATTCTATTTGCTCTCTAGAGCTACGGTAACAAAATTCTCATGGTATTGGCATAAAAACATACACAGTTATCAATAATATCAAGTTAAAAATCAAGGCTCAAACCCAAATACCTATGGACACTTGATTATTTTTTGATAAAAAAAAATAGTCATAAATCACACTGGAAAAAGCATGTTCAACAAATTGGACTGATAAAACTGAAGATCTGCACATAGAAGAATGAAAACAGATCCATATTTATCACCCTCACAAAACTCAAGTCAAAATGGATCAAAGACCTCAACATAATCAGAATATATTGTATGCTGAAAGAATCTGTTTTCAATGAAAACAACAAAAACAAAAACACCCTGCCTGTGATAGACTAAAGAATTCTTCTGTAAGGCATTTGGAGAATTACAAACAATTCTATATCAACATAATTTCATTTTGTAGCATGAATTTTGAAGTACTACTTCTTGGGATGACTTTGTTATAGCACTGTTTATATCTGGTCTAGTTTCAAATATCATTCCTCTGTCAGGACAATGTGTTGGTAATTTTTAATTAGGGAAAAATCAAGTAGAGTCTCATAAAACCAGATGCCCTTACATGCTTTTTTGTTGCTACATATATCACCTGTTTGTAAGCTAAGCAGTGTTATCATTTACTAGAACAAAGTCTCTGCTGGAGTTCAGTATATATATGCAAGATTCCAGATACAGTCATCAAAAGACAGCACACAAGCAAGATACAGCTATCTATAAATGCATGGAGGGATCTCAAGCATGAAAACATAGATTCTCCAATGTGCTTGTGTAAATTCCTATGCCACAGATCTGTGAGCCACATAAATGGTGGTTTGGAAGCTCTGAATATCCACATGTTTCATTATGAAGCAAAATACAACTGACATATTTTGTGACAACTTATTTGTGCTAACACTAAATCTCTGTGCACTGATTCTCTATATTAAGCACATCTTCTCTCCTGATATTTGCTTAGTAGCTTTTGCAGTTAAAATGCGTAAGCAATTTTGCACAATATTTGACATTTCCAACGAAGTTCAGATGATATCCAGTTTACCATCATTTGACATTGTTGTTCATATTTTAAATGGTGCAAAATGGCATTCATTCTGAGAAGACCATCCGTTAGCATGCGCTGAATGGACAGTAATTATGAGTATGTACACATGTGTTATGTTCTTTCTGTATCAGTGCAGCACTTGTTATAAAATATGCATTGTTTTTAATGACATTGTAAGCATTCTAAGTAAATGTAGATGCAGGTGTACGGTGGTGCCACATATGTTAAGGGTACTAAATGCTTTCTTGACGTAGGATATTTTCAAATTATTGTGGGTCAGGACATAACTCCATTGTAAATTAAGAAACACCAGCTATACCGATAATCACCTCTGGCAAATTTCAACTACATCAATAACTTCCTTCTAACTTGTTTTACCTTATTAGACACAATCCAACTTATTTCTTGTCATACTTTTTCAATTCAGAATGCTTTATGGAAGTAATGAACTTGCAAACAACCCATTACTTCATGTTACAAACATTTGCAAGAAGAAACAGGAAACTGCTGGGATATTTTGTAAAAATAATTAGATTTGGAGATTAATGAATCAATAATCATACTAATTGTATCCCAGCAATTTAACAATAAAGTGCAAAGACAGTAATGAAATCTTTGTGTTCATACAGTCGACCCTCTGTTTAACACTCTCAATAGTAAGTATTCTGATGGAAATTTTTATGTTTGTCCTAGCCAGGGTTTCTATTGCAGTGATAAAACATAACCAAAATCAAGTTGGAGAAGAAAGGGCTTATTTTATTTTACAATAAGGTCACATTCCATCACTGAGGAAAGTCAACGTAAGATCTCAAGCAAGAACTGAGAGACAAGGGCTGATCCAGAATCCATGGAGAAGTGCTGCTTACTGCCTTGCTCCTTTTGGCCTGTTCAGTCTGCCTGCTTATATACCCCCAAATGCCCAGGGGTAGCACCAACTCACAATGGGCTGGGACATCTCCAATTAAGCACATGCAAATTGTGCTATAGATTTACATACAGGCAAATCTTATGGAGGTATTTTCTCAATTGAGAGTACCTCTTCCCAAATAACTTTTAGCTTATGTCAAGTTGACACTAAAGTAGCTGGGGGAATTTCTCATCCCCCATTTTTTCTCACTTAAAACAATTTCAGCATTAGGGATAGGATTTAGAACTCCATGTATGCTAAGCAAGTACTTGACTACTGAGTACATGCAGCTTCTGATCCCACTTAATGTAAGATTTTATTTTCTGTAGTTTGACAATTAGTACTAGGTTTAGTCTAAGCTAAAGGGTATTTTAGTTTTTAGGGTATTTTTAGCAATTTCTCAGCTATAGAGATGTTAAAATACTAATAGATTTTAAGTAATAACAGGCTGTGTTTGCAACATTTTCAAAAGATTTTTTTTCCCATTTTACACACACACACACACACACACACACACACACACACACACACACTATACCTGATTCTTTACTTTTGCTTCTATGGTAATACTATAATGCCATTTCAAATTTTCTTACATTAAGAGGTAAGAAGTATTTTCCAGCTCTGGGACTGGGACTTACCATGGCCAGGATATGCGGAGAAAGTAAAGGAGTGGTGGCCATGACCTGACCGTTAGCCGAAGCTCTCATGGTTTTGCTCATACTCATGGCCTCCTGCCTCAGTGAGTGTACTGATGTGGCAAAGTTCAATAAAGGATAGACCACATAGACCAGAGCCCTTAAATCACATTCATGCCATTAAGCTGTATCATCAATTCAAATGAAGTCCATAAGCTGATTGCAGAACTATGAACAAGCATACCTGGGACCAGTTTCACCCACCAGATATAAGCAGAAATATGTGACAGATATTTAGTCTCATGGAAAATTATTCATCTCTCATCGGTCACTGCTGTGAAGTGATTTGTGAAGCACCAATGAGAAATATGATGTACATGAAATAACCAAGTGTTTGTATTTCTTACATTGTTGTAACAATCAAGACTAGCATATGTATATGCATGTGTATGCAACATGCTTATACTTTGTCAACATTACTTTATAATATTTTACAATTTTATAGTTTACTTTATTTTCTTAATTAATGGATTCCATTACTTTATGTTTACTAGATATTTAGGTTTTTATTAATTTGTGAGATTAATCATATTAAATGAGATTACTTGTTATATTTTTTTTCTTCTTATTCTTAAAATTACTGAGCTTCTTTCCAAATGGATCTTGAGAAAATATTAACATTTTGAAGTTACTTTGGGTTAAAAATAATCTGCTGAAATATGGTAGTCAAAAATTTTAAAACTCCATCTTGATGTGTTTATCATCTAAATATGAAGCAAGCTCAGTTAAAGAAACCAAATTAATAGTCAAGACTTTAGTGTTTCTCTATGTTAAAATATTAGGTATTAAAATAACTGCTTATTTAAAAAGTATATATTGAAAATAAAGACTGAAAAATCACAGCTCCGGAAAATGGTTCAGTGTATTATCATTTTTACTTAGATAAGATAAGCACTTGCTAACTATGAGCATATTCTCTGTAATAGGATGTTTATCCTACTCTGATAAGGATAGCTATTACTGTCAATTTCTCCTCTGAAAGGTCACATATGGGAAAATAACATTTACTGTGAGCTTATTGACTTGGCTCTGAACTTGTGTTATTAGTACTAATGGCTGCTAGGAAAAGCAGTCAGTAATTGTTTAAAATTATTTTGCTCCAGTCCTGAGAAGGGCTGGTATTTGCATGCTACCTTTGCAGGTGTTGTGTATGTTAGGGCTTCTCTAAGCTGTTAGCTCTCATTAACTTCTCCTTGTTTTCGCTGACATTGTCATTCATGGCTGCAGAGGACTGTAAATGATGGTCTAATGTCACTTCTCTAATTACTTGGCATCTTGCACTAAAGTTTAATCCCCCTAGGTCGATAGATACTCGGGGCTTGGTATTCAACAAACAAGAACAGATATGTGTGTGAGGATATCTGCAGGCGACAGGAGTGTGGTGGATGTTTTAAGGGGCTTACTAACTGTGGGTCTTTGATAAATCTTGCCTGAACCAAAATGCTGATTTATTTAGAGCAAACATTAAATTTCTGCTTGGATACAACAGAATCTGAATTTGAATGTGTTGTGAGAACTGATTTATGAGACTGTAATAACCTAATGCTTAAATACATTTGATTAATTAAACCACACCCAATTTCTCCAAGAGAGATTTTTCTTTTAATTGTTGTTGCTTTTAGTAGATGAGAAAACTGAGATGTTGGGCTCTTTGCCCAGCTCTGTGCCATAAATCACCAGCATGGCTCAGATTAGCATTCTGTGAGTTTGTACTCTCTTCATAAATTCATGTCCCTGAATCCACAGGGCTGATGAGAGGCTTTTAGAAGCTGAATTATCATTATATTTGCAAGGACTGAGTATCCTTTAAAACTACATTGTTCTTAACTACTCCAGCCTAATAAAATAATAAAACCAAACAGCAAACAGGCAAACAAGACATAAGTTAAGGCCAACTCTTCCTGTGTTGGAAGCCCATAATTTGCCCCACTTTCATTCCATATATTAGGAAAGAGTGCATGGAAGAAAAGGAAATTAACAGACTTGAGTCACAGGATTCATAATCCTATACTGTGTCTTCTTTAGGGGTCAAGTTATTTTTTGCTGTATTTCAAAGAATTTTCAGAGTTTTTTAAAGTTTTTTTAATGGTTTAGGAAAAGATAAGTTGAAACAGTTCATGGTAAATCATTTGGCCTTTTATCCCTTGGTATTTTATTTTAAACTAAGATCAAACCCATAATCTTAACATTAAAGTACTGTATAACTTAGCCCACAGGATGTATTTCAAATTGTAGAATTTTCTATAAAATTATATTAAGGTTTCCAAATAGAAGTAAGCATTCTCTAGGGATTTTTATTATAACATTTTAGGTGAGGAAGAAATCATCTAAATTATGTCTCTAAATATATTTCTTTATTTTCACCCTTCACTCATTATTCAATCAGTTTAAGACATGCCCTTTCTTCTCACGTTTCTTTTGTTATTACAAAGCAAAAGTAAAAACCAGTTGAATAAATAAAATTCATTTTATATCTCTGGAGACACTCCCGATAACCTGCTTCCATGTGGATCATTTTCTTTCAAATTCAGGACAATTGGGAGTCAACTAAGATTTTATTGTTTGAGTCATTTATGTTGTATTCTGAGCTATATAGAGGGGAGTAGATAAGGAGACATGCTAAAAGAATTTCTCTGTAAGTCAGGGAAATTTACTTGTTCTACAGTGGGGTTAAAGAATGAGATTGTGTAACTAAATAATCTAAACTTGCTCAGAGGAATAATTGTGTATCAGAAATAGGATCTCCACTTGTTCTTGAGGATGACAAGTAGATTATTCTTATTAATTCTATTGGATTTTGATTGGCATCATTAATGCTGTGGACTTACTCTAGAAATAGGATTAATAAAAAGGAAGAAATAGAAAATAATCTAAAGATACTTCCAGTCCTCATTCCACAGTATCATTGCACAAAAGAACTCTGTGTTTGAGATATAAAAGCATCCATTGTTCTCCTTTAATTTAGACTCACAAAAAAATTAGTGACAAAAAAGAAAAGATGAATTATAATACAGTGCTTTTGTGTCCCTGTTGGAAGTGTCCTAGAATGGTAGGAAACAATCTCTAAGTATTTCTCAGAACACGACCGACCGTGGCTTATGTTGTCAGTGCCTAGACTTCTAAAGGGAAGATGTTACCTAAGGGTTCCATCCTTACTCGGTATGATCATGTCTCAACGTCTCTGCACAAACTAAGTTTCCTTTATGAAAGATTTTACTAAATTATTTATGGCTCTTGCCTATGCTCAAACCTACTATCTCCAAGAGAATAAGAGACAGATCTCCTTAATCAGTTTTACTGAGAAGTGTGAAGAATAAAATTGAGACAGCAGAGTTTCGAGTTCTTACTCTGCTCAATTAGGGAAGAGTATGTGGAGTGATGACAGTTTTTTGTGGTTACGTGATGAGGACATAATATTTTCGACAACTGGAAATAGTGAACTCCTTCCTTCCCTTCTTCTCCCTCCTCTCTTCTCTCTTCTCCTCTCTTCCCCTCCCCTCTTCTCTCCTCTCTTCTCCTGTTCTCTGCTCTCTCTCCCTTTCTTCCCCTCTCCTCCGATCCTCTCCCCTCTTCTTTCCTCCTGTCCCTCACTCCTACCCTCGCCCTCTTTCTTCCTCCCCATCTCTTTGTGAAACATGTGTGCCAAGTAGTGTTCAGAATCCACTATAAAAATGGTCACCCGCTTAGAAGTTGGAATTTAATGAAGAGCATTGCTATATTTTATAAGTTGTTGAAAGCAGAATAAAATTGAGCTCTGAGTGAAAATAGCAATTATCTGTAGCATTCAAGGCTCTCATTTAAAAAATAACTTTCATTACTTTTTGGGATTTGTATTCATTTTTGGAAGATTCCTTTGTTTTAGAAAAATTACTTTAATAATGGTAAGATGGTTAAGCAAAGCCACTATTCTGAAATAGGAAATGAACAGGCGATGAGTAGGTAAAATGTTCTTCACTCTAGTTTGCAAAGGTTTTCTTCACCATGCTAGCAGATGTATCCGCCAGATTTTAATAATACTTCTAGCTAGTAGTATTGCTTTATAAAAAAAGCTAGAATAAACTAATGGCAACTTTATTTCTATCTACAGTTTATTCCACTTGCCAACAGGTTGACAATTTTTTCACCCGAGATGAAATGAAGACACATGTAAATGGTATAAAATGTACTTGGATTCTATGGGCTATTAAGTCATGCTATGTCTTAACAGTGTTAAATTATCATTCCACCAATTTTCTTTTTTACAAGTCCCCCTCCAACTTTATTAATACCAAGCATTGTCTATCTTCAAGTTTGATACCCCACAATGTGAATTTAAGTTTGAGGGTTTTAAAACAGGAAATAATACATTATTAAGGGTAAACCTAATCAGAGTAAATTATGTTTATATAGGAAAATGTTGTGATGAAGCCAATTAGTTTGTACAGAAACATAAACTAACAAAATTCATTAGAATTGAAGCAATCATTCTAGCATTTTTTATTTTAAGAACAATATGTGCTATTAATTTTTATGGATAAAACTCAATTATGTAATCTTAATTCATGCATAAGTTCAGTGTAGTCATTAAGAATCAGTTTAAAGTTGTAGTGCAACTCATGTTCTCATTTCTAAAACTCTTACAAAAGAAAACAGCACTTAGAAAATTGCTAAATTTCTGAAGACTGTGATAGAAAAGTAAGATTAGAAAAAGTCAATGGAGCCAATTTATTATAATATATTATGACTTTGAGTTTTATAAAACTCAATAATTGAATCATTTGTGATATGTGCCATTATGTCATAAAATAACAAATATAAACCTATAGCATACATTTTTTAAAAAATTCAATAAAACTATTTAAATAAAACCAAGTATGTGGTATTTTATAACAAATATCATCTGGATACAATTATCATCTGTAATGCAATGAATAAATTGTACATTTCTAATCTGCAAAAACATCAGCAAAATACATTGGAGAAAGTTGAGATTCTGGGAGATATCTCTCTAAGTCAAGTGCTTGCAATGGCAAGCATGAGGAACTGAACTCATTTCACTGACACTCACACAAAGTAGTTCAGCTCAGGAGTAGACATCAATAATCTCAATAGTCTGCAGCACAGACAGGCAGATTTTGTATCATTGGAAAGCTAGCATAGCAGAATCAGTAAGCTCCAGCTTTATTGAGACTGCTTATGTTCAAACATAAAAATGAGATGAAGATCAACCAAAGAAAACACCCAGCATTGGCCTTTAACCTCCATATGCACATGTGTGCCCACACGTAGGAACACACACACCCACCCACCCACACACACACACACAGAGGAAATGGATTGTTAAAAATGTATTTCATGCCAGACAGTGGTGGTGCACGCCTTTAATCCCAGCACTTGGGAGGCAGAGGCAGGTGGATCTCTGAGTTTGAGGCCAGCCTGGTCTACAGAGTGAGTTCCAGGACAGCCAGGGCTACACAGAGAAACCCTGTCTTGAAAAAAACAAAAACAAAAACAAAAACAAAACAAAACAAAAAGATGTATTTCAAGTACTCATTGTGATTTAAATAGAAAAAAGGAACTTAAAGAAACAAAAAATTTACAACTTATCAAATAATACATTTAATTGTTAGCCCCAAATGGAAGAAGAGTTAAATTTGTTAGGAATTATGAGAATCATAACAAGAATCATTACAGACAAGTATGAAAGCATAGGAGAAGCATATATATATATTTTTTTCAGGCATCATTTATTTGATGGAAATATTAGACTTTATTGTACAGGGTTAGACTACAGTGTCATTAAATTACACATATTTATATATGTTTACCATCATCTGTTAAGTAAAATTCCTCAATACTAACAGCAGCAGCAAAATTTAAAATAAGTATTTGAACAACCACAAATTTACCTGTGGCTATGTAAATAAGCCACATACATGTATGTGCACCAGAAAAAAGAAAATAATAAATATTAGAAATGTCTTTCAAATATTAGTAAAATGTTACCTGTGTATATCCTTAGAAAATATTATCTCTATCTGAAAATTAAAATAATAGTTGCTGTTTGTAATATTCTAAAACCTGGACAGTGACCTGTGCCCAAGTCATTTTAAGCACAATGCTTTCATGTCCTTATGACAGAAAATTTGCGTAGCTATTTCATGCATAAAAATAGTTACATGAAACATACCAGATGGCTTAACCTTAAAACCTGAAGATTATTCACCGTATCCCATGGTGGAAGGAATGAACCAACTTGAGCGTGTCATCTTTTCACCTCCGTATATGCCCTGGAGGAATGTGTGTGCATGGGAGTTTGTGAAGGCTGACAGACAAACAAGTGGATAGACAGGCAGGGAGACACACACACACGCGCACACACACACACTGATTTTTGTTAAAATTAAAACTAGCCAAATGGAAATTATTTACAGTGAAAGAAGAAACAGTGCTGTCTGTCCTCATTTGTATAATAGCAAATAATTACAGAGCAATTTACAAAATGCCAAATAAATGAAGTTGATTGTATTCTTGGATGATGCTTGACTTGGACACGGTATTCAAAACAAATCGCATGTACTGATCAAATGTATATTAATGTTTGCTGTCTAGAAAACAATCGGTCTAGGCCCATGAAATGTAGTTTACTAATTTGAAAATTAAAAATTTTAGTTACCTGGGAAATATTCTACAACTTTATACCTCAGATGTGTTAAAGTTTGATCAGTGACTTTTGAAAACTCCTTTGCTACTGTTCCCTGAAACAGAAGCTGAAGAGAAGGGTAATCCCATAGGAAGACCAGCAGTCTCAACCTACACGGATCCCTGAGATCTCTCAGACACTGAGCCACCAACAAGGTCCCAGGTCCCCAGCACACATACACACACACACATTATATATATATGAGGGGGCAATGACGGGACTCTAAAAAAATAAAAGTAATAAAAATAAGAAAAGAAAAGTACATGGAAAATACTAAAGATGTGCAATGTATCATTTCAGGTATGCCTCCACTGAGGAAATAGAACTTTTCATTCTGTAAGTAAAAGTCTCAACTTATCATTTTGCTTCAGATGAATTCAGTGCCCATCAAACCTAACCAAAAGCCTTGCAGATGAGAAACCTGCAGACACAGCCTCAAGGTAATCAGGTTAGCAGAATGAAAGAAAGTTCAATACTTACAAATTGCATACTCTCAGTATGTGATTTTTCTTCTCCATGCTGATATACATTTTCCCCTTACTTCAGAGAAGCTCAAACTGAAGAATATTTCACAGGATACCTGAGCAACACTCTTCAAACTTTTCAGACATTAAAAGAAATCAGGGTAAGTCTAGAAAATTCCCCTTGACCTGAGGCTAATGAATCATAAAAACTAGACACACCTCAGTCATCTTTATTGGACCCTGAGAAACACACACACACACACACACACACACACACACACACACACCATGAAGGGAAGACAAAAGATATCCAGATAAGCATGTGATACACAATCCCCATGTTTTATTGCCCACACCTTGCTTATGACAAATGTGCCATACAATGTACCATGTTAGTGACAAGGAATGCCAAGTGCCATAATAGGAACTCCATGCATTTGCAACTTTTCTGTAAATGCAAAGTTATTCATAAACTATAAATTACATTTATAATGGTTTTGATTCTCTTTTCATTTTGGGAGCACCACCATTTGAGCACTGCAACCCACTTTGAGATATCACAAAAGATGTTAAAAATTACCCTTAGCAGGAGTAGAATAACATGTGTTGCCATCTCTTTAAATTGGTGTGGAGAGGGAGTTTGTTAACGAACGGTGTGGTAATCTGAGATGTGTCTTTTTTTTCACTATGACTTTACATGCTATTTTTCCATAGAAATTTGCCCATTGAAATACGATGTCTATGAAATAAATTGGTAGGTGTCAAAAGCTACACATCAGACACTCAGAACTTGTATGCCTTACTTAAGGAACTGTTCTACCCAATAAGAACTTTGGAGATTTTAGATATATTTGTACTTGCACTGACTTCCAATTTTGTGGCTGTAAGACAACTTTTTATTGAAATTGTAGACAAATAATAGAAAGCTACAAATATAGTTTAAAATCATGTGTTCATATGAATTATGTGAATGTGTCAAGAGCAAACAAAGCTACTCATTGTAGTGTATTGTGGGCATTTTCATAGAGAGAACTGTCAACCTTTTCTCTGTAATCATCAAGTCAAAGAGAAGTGAAACTTGTCCTATTTAAATCACTTGTTTATGAAAAAATCTCTCACTTGCTTACTGTTAATTAAAAAATGAAATAAAACCAAGTGAAGATAATTTTGAAAATTAACAGGACTTACACTTTCATTCTCTGTATTTCCACTCCTTGTTTTTTTTTTTCATTACAATTTGGCAAGTGTTCGGTTCTCTGCAGTATGTAAGTATGTATCTTTACATAATGAATAAAAAAAAAAAAAAACAGGCAAAGATGTCAAATTAAAAATGTATTTTGTTATCCATAAAGTGACAAGGTGACATTTAGGAGAGAAAGCATTGCATTGAGTTATTCATTTCAGTTCATGTGTTGATGCCTTGCTTTGGGGGTTGTTAAGCTGGTGCATAAATGGTAGGAGCTCTCTGATGTGCTTCTTTGTGTCTTTGGCCTTTATGGAACTCTCTCTCCAGTTGCAATCCACCCCCCTTTGGGTTATCTTTTTTTTTTTTTTTTTTGATACTTTATTTACATTTCAAATGTTTTCCCCTTTTCAGGTCTCCCCTTTGGAAATCCCCTATCCCCTCCCCCCTCCCCTGCTTCCATGAGTGTATTCCCCCACCCACTCACCCACTCCACTCTTCCCTCCTTGGCATTCCCCTATACTGGGGCATCTAACACCCTCAGACCCAAGGGCCTCTTCTCCCACTGATGGCCAACAAGGCCCTCCTCTGCCACATACTTGGCTAGCACCATGGGTCCCTCCATGTGTACTCTTTGGTTGGTGGTCTAGTCTCCTAGTCTCGGGGAGCAGAGGGGGTGGGGTGGGCGAAGGCCAGTTGTCACTGTTGCTCCCTCCATGGGGCTGCTAACTCTCTCAGCTCCTTCAGTCCCTTCTCCAACTCCTCCATCTGGGAGCCCACGCTCAGTCCAACGGTTGCTGTAAATTGAATCTTGGATATTCCAAACTTTTGGGTTAATATCCACTTATTAGTGAGTACATAGCACATACCGTGTTTGTTTTTTTGTGACTGAGTTATGTCACTCAGGATGAAATTTTCAAGTTCCATCCATTTGCCGGCGAATTTCATGAAGTCAAGGCTTGGATTTCTGCTGTATTGCTTTAACTCTAAGAGCGTGAGAGATTATTATAGCCATTCCAGGGCTCTATCACCTTGATTTCCATATGGAAGAATCGTAACACTTGTATATGTGTCATTTCTCATCATTTCTCCTGTCATTAAATTGTAGATGATCACTGTTTACTCACTTCCTACCCTTTCCTATTTCATTTCCCCACCATCCTTAAATTGGATTCTACATCTTTCTAATAAATTCCTTGGGCTTGAATTTTAATCTTAGGTGTTTTTCTCAGGAGCGAAGCCACTGTGAAAAGTAGTCAGGGTGATCATAAAAAGGGAATAGAAAAGATTAGGAATATACTCCTCTTAAATGTATGATATGTCATGAGCCAATGATTCGTATACAGTTTTCAAGCTATTGAGCAGTATTTCATGTCTTGATGTAATGTTTTGAATAATACATTGCTGACAGAGAACATCTTTATTTCAGGATATAATCAAATGCAACAGATGCTTTGATAAGTGCATAACAGACTAGAATAATCTCACTGTGTCTTTAAATGTCGAGAATTCCTTTAGGAAAAAGGAAACAGAATCTGTACCTGGGGGGTTAGCAGGTATTCTCTCCTAGAGCCTAAGAAGAAAGAACTCTTTGTTTGAGTAACTGACAAGGTGGTCAAACTTACTTGTAAAATGATAAGACTTTATCATGATAGGATCTTGTTCAGCTTGAAAAGGGGGCACAAGATGCAATACTTACTAAGTTACTTCATTTATAAACTTAGCAAACATCTTGATAGACACCTTTCCCACTTTGCTATTTTATATGACTCTATTCTTTGTTTACAATAATTTCAATTGAGGTTTTTTTTTTTCAGCCATGTACAGTTTTGAATGATATATAATTTCATGAATTCTAAAACTACATGTTTTATGAGTACTAAAAGGGTAGAATTTCTCATGTTTATAGGATAGAAGCTGTGTATCGTCTAGATTGTTGTTGCATGCTGTAACCACAGCACATTGGCATTTCAGAAGTATAGAAGTAGCTCTAGTGTATAACACAAGAAACCCCAGAAGGCCGTAAAGAGGATTTCAGAATAGATGTAGTAACGGCAATAATTATAATAATGATAGTGCTAATGATAATTATATTAATAGCAGTCTCTGTTTCTTGTAGGGTTATGAGAGGGCACTCTGCATGGACTTTTATGTGGGCTACCTTATTTAATTATCAAAATAACACCCTGAAATAGAGGTGATTTTGATCAATCAGTGTATGAGGAAACCAAGGTTCAAAGCAGTCAACTGAGTTTTCTAAGGTCGGTGAACTGAGATAGAGATGTATTGAAACCTAAAACCTGATGTTCATAGTGGTAATAAGAGATTAACTGATTGCGTTGAGGTTGATGAGTATTTCTTAAATGTTAAACATCATATCAATATCTAGTTGAGCAAGCAATATAAAGCTGAAGAGCAAGATGTAACAAGTATAGATTTGTTGTTGTTATTGTTTTGTGTGGAGATATGTACCTTCATACAGGAAATGAATAGGGCATAATTGTTTTTAAAATTTTTTCTGTACCTCTATAGAATCTAACATTTTAATTTTGTGGTACAGATTTCTTAGTTGAAAATTTAGAATTTTCCTTTTCGGGTGCATATGAGGGACCACAGAGTGCTTGTGAGACTTAAGAAGAAAACTCATTCATACAACTCTATCATATGGCTGTTGGAGGTACTGATCAGAACTAACACTGTAGTAAATATCAGTTCCTTTCAAGTTCTATAACTAACTTTGAATCATGTGACTTCCTTGCATGAGATGAGATACTTAACTACCATTTTGCATATAAAAAGACTTCTCACAAATAACAATAACTAGTGCTTTCCCCTGCCTTCCTCTACACTTGCTGTGTAAATCACATGCCTAAACTAAAGCTGCATTACTAAATAACTAATGTCACTGTAATTCTTTCCCCACTGGGAGGCATTTATTGTCATTATTTCTATGCTTTCTTGCTATCTATTGTTTACATAATAGAGGGTTTTGTAAAAGTCTTCAGGATTGTATCATTTAACAGAAATTTTGATATGTTCATTCATACTATTTTATCTTGCTTGATTCCACAATTCATTAGGGAGAACTGTTTTTAGAGTTGCTAACACAGAAAGGAAATGAAAGAGAAGAATTACCCCTGAGTAAAAACCTTATTAACAACCATTCAATGAGTTTAGTTCTTTCTGGAAGACTGCCACCATTTATTTTCTGGCATGTTGTATTAAATTTCATACTGCTGGATTTCATGTACACATCAGAAATGTTCTCCTAATTATCAAAGCACTTGAGAAAATTCAACCTGATTTGACCCGAGTTTCTACTATAAAAAGGAATGGAAAATACCATTAATGGTTATTAGTTTATTATCAAGAGATAATGGAGATAAGAGGAAAAAAAGGCTGAGTGAACTGAGATATACTCATCAATGTTTTAGCAGTCTTAATTGCTACTGATGGTATTGTTCACACAGAGGCAATGAGACAAAGATATGTCAGTTGCTGTCACCCAAAATATTAAGACTTTCCAAAGTGACTAATTAAGAAATGCTGATGTTGAATTGAAATTTCACTTGTAGCATTGTTCTATGCTACTGAGTTCTCGAGTTCATATACAGTTTCATTCCATACAAAAAGGTGAAGTCAAAATTAAACTGTGTGTCCTAAAACTACTTATGGGACTATCTGAGAAGAAAATAAGGTCTACATAAATAAAGTACACAATAATATTTTAGACAACTTATATTCAGTTTAAAATGTTTATTAAATACCATCTATTAGTAAAAATGCTATATTGAATTTCAATTTAGCCCCATATATTACTTAATTATATGTTATTGCAATGAATATTATGGTCAAGATAAATTATAGAAAAAAATGTTTATTTGGGTATACTATTCCAGATGGACAATGCCCATCTTGGTAGGAAAGCTTGGCAATAAGATAAAGCTTTATGTCTGGAGCTTGATGCCAAGAGCTAACAAACATCACTTGTTCCATTTCTTCAATAGAGAGCACAAACTGTACATACAGAGGCTGTTTGTTCTCCCTTCTCACAAACTCACTTGCAGAAACATACTTCTTGCAACAATGCCACATCTCCTGAACCTCATCAAGCAGTGCCACCTACTGGGGATCATGTGGTCAAATGTCTGAGACTATGTGGACATTTCTCATTGAAATGATAACATTCTGAAATCTCAATTAAATTGGAATGTATAAAATATTATATATATATATATATATATATATATATATATCATCATAAAGATGTAAGAATATATTCTTTGCTTCCATAACCAAATATTTTTGAACATTGAGATCTTAATATTTTATTTTATTTTATTTTTTACTTTTTTGAGATAGGGTCTCTTGTAAACCAAGCTGGCCTCAACTGACACCAAGTCTAAGGTACCCTAAAATCTTGATTTTTTCTGCCTTCACCTCTAAGTTCTTGTGGTTTCTGGACAGGTGCTACATAGTTTTTTGTAGTACTGGTAATCAAACTTCAAGCTTGTATGTTATGTAAAATATTTTGTTTACATTTCATGTGAATATCTGCTGGAATAAAATGCATATTTAATTTTGAAGAATAACAGTGTTTTTATTTTATTTTATTTTTATGAAAAGTTAATTTCAGAAAAAGCTGAAAGAGTGAAAGGAAATAGAAAACAAATTAAAATAAAATTCTAGGAAGAAAAAAAATTCTGTTATGAAGCCTCAGACTCTCACATTTTGCTTACCTACTGTGCATGTCTAAGGAAATTGGAAACTTCAAATATGCCTTTCATTGCCAACACATTTTCATATATTTTACTTGAATTTTAATTTCCTCCATTGCCAAAATGTCATTTTTACATTAAGTTATTTATTTACGTTACATCCTGATCACAGCTCTTCCTCCCTCCTTTCCTCCTAGTCTCTCACTTTCCTCTCAACTCCTCACCTATCTTCTCCTTCTTCCCAGAAAAGAGGTCTCCCATGGATATCAACCAACCTTGGCATATCAAGCTGCAGTAAGACTAGGCAGCCCAGTTAGGAGAAAGGAAGGCAATGTAGTTAGAGACAGCACCCGCTCCTACTTAAGGAGAACCCAGAAACAAAACCAATACATATGTGCAGAAGACCTATGTCTGTCCTATGCATGCTCTCTGGTTGGCAGTTCAGTCTCTGTGAGCTGCTATGGAGTCAGGCTAGTTTATTCTGTAAGCTTTCTTGTGGTGTCCTTGACCCCTCTGGCTTTTTCAATCCTTCCTCCCCCTCTTCCATGGGATTTTCCAAGGTCTGCCTAATGTTAGGGTATAGATTTCTGAATCCATTTCCATCAGTTGCTGGGTAAAGCCTCTCTGATTACAGTTATGCTAGGCTCCTGTCTGCAAGTGTAGCAGAATATCATCAATAGTGTCAAGAGTGGGTTCCTACTTATAGCATAGGTCTCAAGTAAGACCAGTAAGCAGTTGGCCTTCCCTCAAATTCTGCTCCATATTTCCCCTTTACAACATGTGGGCAGGAAAAATTATGGGTCTAAGTTTTCATGGCTGGATTTGTGCCCCAATATTTTGGAAATCTTGACTGGTTACAAGAGATGTCTAGTTCAGGCTACATATCCCCCATTGCTAGGTAGCTTAGCTTAGCTAGGGTCACCCTCTTAAAATCCTGGGAGTTTACATTGGCCTAGGTTTCTAGCCCATCTCAGAGTTGAATCAAATTCAGTTGTCTCTCCCAGTACTTTCTCCCACCCTCCTCCCCTTACCTCATCTCTCCTGTTCCCATCCCTTCCTCTGCCCAGTCCCTTAAAACAAGATACACTAAATCTGATAGAAGGCAAAGTGGGAAATATCCATGAACACATTGATACAGGAGACAACTTCCTAGAGAGAACACCAACAGCTCGGGCACTAGATCAACAATTAATACATGGAACCTCATGAAACTGAAAAGCCTCTCTAAGGCAAAGGACACAATCAAAAGGACACAACTGCAACCTATAAAATGGGAGAAGATCTTCACCAACTCCACATCTGGCAGAGGGCTGACATCCAAAATATATAAACAACTCAAGAAACTAGATGTCGACAAACCAAATAACCCAGTTAAAAATGGGGTGCAGAGCTAAACAGAGAATTCTCAACAGGGGAATCTTGAATGTCCAAGAAGCATTTAAAGGATGGAACTTGAAAATACCATCCTGAATGACTTAGTCACTAAGGAACAAATGCTCTATGTACTCACTGATAAGTGGATATTAGCCCAAAATTACGGAATACCAAAGATTCAATTCACAGCAACTGTTAGACTGAGTGTGTGGTCCCAGATGGAAGAGTTGGAAAACTGACTGAAGGAGCTGAGGGAGTTTGCAGCCCCATGGAGGGAGCAACAGTGTCAACTGGTCACCCCCTCCCCCCCCCCCCCCCCCCGATGCTCCAGGAGACTGCATCACCAACCAAAGAGTACACATGGAGAGACCCATGGTTCTGGCCTCATGTGTGGCAGAGGAGGGTCTTGTTAGCCATCAGGGTGAGGAGAGGCCTTGGGCCTGAGAGTGTTAGATGCCCCAGTATAGGGGAATGCCAAGGAGGGAAGACAAGAGTGGGTAGGTGGGTGGGGGAATACCCCCCTAGAAGCAGGGAGAGAGGGGAGGGGATCGGGGGTTTCCAAAGGGGAGACCTGGAAAGGGGAAACATTTGAAATGTAAATAAAGTATCAAAAAGAAAATAAATATAAGCAAAATGTTCAATGTTCTTAGTCATCAGGGGAGTGCAAATCAAAGCATCATTAAAGTTATGTCTTCCATGTCTTATAATGGCTAAGATCAGAACTCAAAGAGATAGCACATGCTGGCAAGGATGTGGAGCAAGAAGAACACTTATTCATTGCTGCTCAGAGTGAAAACTTGTAAATCACCTTGAAAATCAATTTGGCAAGTTTTCAGAAAACTGGAAATAGTTCTACCTCAAGACCCAGTAATACCACTCCTGAGCATATACCCAAAATATGCCCCATTATACCACATGGATTCTTGCTTAAGTATGTTCCTAATAGGTTTATTCTTAATAGCCAGAAACTGGAAACAGCCTAGATGTCACTCAACTAAAGAATGGGTAAAGAAGATGTGGTTACATAATTTAATACTATTCAACTATTAAAAAACAAAGTCATCATAAACTTTGCAGGCAAGTGGATGGAACTAGAAAAGATCATCCTGAGTGAGGTAACTCAGACCCAGAAAGACAAACATAGTATATATACTTGTAAATGGATATTAGTCATAAAGTACAGAATAACCATGCAACAATCCACAGACGTAAAGAAGCTAAGTAACCAGGTGAGTTCAAGGCAGGGACCCTTGAATCTCACTGAGAAGGGGAAATAGATGAAAATATCACTTTTGGTCACTAGTATAAGAGTATTTTCTTCTCTCTTTTACCCGTTATTAGTGACTGTATAGTTTTATTTCATTTTAGTCAAAGAATGATATTTGTGTTGTTTGAATCTTTGAGAGTTTTGCAATGTTATTTTATTTATTTTATTATACTCACTGAAAGACTAATAACTAAAGCATCAGTATTTTTAAAATTAGGTTTTTATCTTCAATCAATTAAGATGGCACACATTTGTATTTAGAAGTGACCTTCATTCATTTCCACATCTACACATTGTCATCTTTCTTTTAGAAATACTTTAAAATCTTTATCTTTGGGTCTTAGGAATTTCTCTCTAACTCCTCTTGCCCTTGTTTTTTTTTTGTTTGTTTGTTTGTTTGTTTATGGTTTTCTTTCTGCATTCGTGGGACATAAAACATTAATCACTTTTCCCCCTCTCTCCTAGCAAATAGTCTGTATATGTACAGACATAGGTACATAGAAAAACCTGAGGTGTTGAATTAAGCTAAAGAAAGCAAAGACATCCATGTTCTATGCAGCCAGCTAATAAGTTGAATATCATTATTCCCCAAGAAACCTCTAAACTCTTCTCAGTGACTTAGGTGTACTTACTCAGTCTTAGCTCGTGTGGGTTTTCTTTTTACTGCTTTGAACATACATAATTATTAGTATGATGCCAATCATATAAGCTAATAAGATGTTTGTAAGACTTATTCACATGTCATACCGCAATAGCATCTTTGTCCTAACTGGATACATTATGTTCCATTACATGATCATATTGATCATTTTGTGTGGAACACAGCTCTTCTTCAAGAAGGGACTGTGAATCACTGATGGAAATTGTAAATGCAGTTAGCCTCCAAAGTTCATTTCTGCTATGTTCTGTTTTAGCCACACATCCCTCTCTTCTACGCTTTCCTTATGGAAAAGCCTACGTCCCTGTACTGAGAATGGCAACTGTTCCATAAAGGTCACTATTTTCGTTCATATTTTATTGGAATGTCGTTCTTTCCTTCCTCCATTCCCTCCCTCCTTCCATTCTTCCACCTCACATTTTCTTTTCCCTATTTCCTTCTCTCTTCCTTTGGTCCCTTCCTTCCCTATCCACACTGCACTTCCCATCCCATTCTCTTTCCTTCCCTTCACCTTTCTTATCTCTCCTAACTTTTAACTTTAATTTACCTCTTATTAATTTATTTCACAATGCCCAGGGTCTTTTAAGTGCAAGTATTCAAGTGCCTCATGCTTCTATGAAAAGACGTAAGTGTTTACTTCATGTATTGCCTATTCCAAATACAGATCTACTAGAAAAATTCCAGGATAAATCTTTGGGATTATAAATTTATAGGTTGAATTAGGCGATAATATCTGCCCCCCCCTCTCTTTCTCTCTCCTTTTCTGGGCACATAATATAAAATATATAAAATGCCTTTCCATTTTGCTAGTATTCTATGAGAACTCAAGCTGCTTTGCACATTCATTAAATACTGACATGTTTAGTCATTTAGGTTTTCAGTCACTATATGGTGGGATTTTCTTTTCTTTATTTTATTGGATATTTTCTTTATTTACATTTTAAATGTTATCCTTTTCCCAGTTCCCCTTTCCCAAGAAACCATCTCTCCCATCCCTCTACCCCCTGCTTCTAAGTGATTGTTCCCCCACCCACCCACCAACTCCCACCTCCCTGCCCTGGCATTCCCCTACACTGGGGCATTGAGCCAAGGGTCTCTTCTCCCACTGATGCCTGACAAAGCCATCCTCTGCTACATATGTGGCTGGAGTCATGGGTCCCTCCATGTGTACTCTTTGATCAGTGGTTTAGTCCCTAGGAGCTCTGGAGGATTTGGTTGGTTGATATTGTTGTTCCTCCTATGGGGTTGCAAACCTCTCAGCTCCTTCAGTCCTTTCTCTAACTCCTCCATGAGGGACCCTGTGCTCAATCCAGTGGTTGGCTGTAAGCATCCCCATCTGTATTGGTAAGACTCTGGCCGAGCCTCTCAGGAGACAGGTATATCAGGTTCCTGTCAGCAAGAACTTCTTGGCATCCATAATAGTGTCTGCATTTGGTGACTGCATATGGGATGGATCCCCAGGTGGGGCAGTCTCTGGACAGCCTTTCCTTCAATCTCTGCTACACGCATTTTCTCTATTATTTGCTCCTGTGTTCCCCCTTCTAAGAAGGACAGAAGCATCCACACTTTGGTCTTCCTTCTTCTTGAGCTTCATGTAGTCTGTGAATTCAGTGTGATTAACTTTTATCCAATGACTGAGTATTTAGATTGTCATTGTTGGTGGCTGTTGCTTTTATCAGTTCCTCAGTAAACATTTTTCACGAGCCTAATAAGGATGCCAACTGGAAACTAATCTTGTTTTACTTATTTAATTTCTGATATGTTGGATTTTCTTACTCTTTCTTTAAAGCCTTCCTTTCCTGGCTGACTCCCATGTCTGCTTACCTCAAGCAGCATGAGTTTTTCCTTCTCTCCTCTTCCAAGCAGCTGTTAAGAGTTCTAGCTTGTTTGCTCTGGGACTATGGAATGTTCATCTTTTAAACTCTAATAACATTTCTTTTTAAGCTTAAAAAAAAAAAACTAAACTTAAAAAAACAAAAAACAAAAAAACAAATAGCTCCAAGGCCTGACACTATTACTGATGCTATGGTGTGCTTACAGACAGGAGCCTAGCATGGCTGTCCTCCGGGAGATCCAACAAGCAGCTGACTGAGACAGATGCAGATATTTACACCCAATCAATGGACTGAAGTCAGGACCCCAATGGTTTAATTAGGGAAAGGCTGGAAGAAGATGAGGAAGAGGGTTAATCCATAGGGAGACCAGCAGTCTCAACTAACCTGGACCCCTGAGATCTCTCAGATATTGAGCCACCTACTAGCCAGCATACACTAGTTGGTCCAAAGCCCCTGACATGTATACAACAGAGGACTGCCTGGGCTGGCCTCAGTGGGAGAAGATGCACCTAACTCTTGAGAGACTTGAGACTGTAGGGAGTGGGGAGGCCTGGTGAGGGGCTGGGGGATGGGCCATCCTCTTGGAGACACTGGGGAGAAGGAATGGGATGAGGAACTGTGGGAGAGTAGACCTGGAGGGGGTTCGGTTCTTCTTTTATGTGTCCCAAACAGCCTTGTCAGAGGCAAAGGGGAGGTAGGAAGGGAGTAGGGAGTAGAGGGGATCAGGTGAAGAACTCTGGGAAGTGAGACTGGGAATCATGATAACATTTGGAATGTAAATAAATAAAATAATTTAATTAAAAAACAAACAAAATAAAACAAAACAAACATACAAAATCCGAAAGAGTTCAGTGTAAAAACAAGCACATACATTATTTAGACGTTTTAGTCTTCTAAAGAAGTCAAAAGAAAAAGACAAGAAAAAAATTTAGATAGAAAATTGTTTCGAATTATGCATGAATAATACACACACACACACACAGAGAGAAACACAGAGAAAGAGAGAGAGAGAGAAACACACACACAAAGACACACACACACACACACACAGAGAGACACCTCTCACAGATATACAAAGTTCAGATAATCCCAAACAGAATAACAACAAAGCAACATGACACTAAAAGAGAAGTTTCTGAAGGCAATCAAGAAGAAAAGAGCAGACACATTACAAACAAAAGAGCAGGCACAGATTACATCAAGCACCAAGTATAAACCATGAAAGCCAGAAGACATTTGACTTTCCCTTGTAACCTTGCCTCCTGTTTTGTCCCACAACACAGTGACACATAGTTGGAACAGTTTACTCCCGTTTAACTTTCACCAGTGGATTTCTTCATTGTTGTCATTTTCTTTGTGCATTCCTCACATTGTACGACTTGTATGTGCACACCTTGGTTAATCAATCTTTACTCCATTCTGCTTGCCTAATCAATGGCATTTAATTATTTATCCTTTGGTTTCCCATACTTTAGGCTGTCTTGTTTCTTTCTTTCTTTCCTTCTTTCGTTCTTTCTTTCTTTGTTTCATTCTATTCATCTATCTATTTTTAACTTCGATTTCTCTGCCTTCATTTCCTTCTTTTTAATGCATGGTTAACAAGTTTGCTTTATTTCACTTGCAATACATACAAAACACATTAAAGGTATCAAAGAGTATTTTTCATCAACTTAAGTGCCACATTTGGTAAACATCTTTCCTCAAAAACGCATATACTCAATTTCTCCATTCTTCAAATATTGAAGCATTTAGATTTCCATAGTAAGGCATTATTAAATTTTGGAGATTTCAGATTCTGTCACTATTCTTCCAGTATCGTAGCCTGCTGAATTTGAGCTGCATGTTTTAGTTTTGGAACTGGAGCTTAGTTCTCAAGTTACCTATCCTGAGAGTCAGACTTCTGGGTAGATAGTGTTTAGACTTTTCTCAATTGGTTCCTCCCTCCCTGGCATTCTTCTGTCTTTTAAGCATTAACAATTTGCTTTACTCATTATTTCAACCAGAAAAATATCATCTTCCTAATTACACACTTACTTAGTTGTATGGATCCCACTGACTACAGCTAGTCATAAGCTAAAAGACACTCATACAATCTTAGGCTTTCCTAATTATTCTTCAGGAACTTGCTTGAATCTGTGTTTCTGTCCATCGTCGGCACTTGTAGGTAGTGTTCTTTGTTCTTTGGACATAAGTGATGGGAATTTTTACTATCCAGCAAGTTACTAGGAGTTCTAGTCAATTTGTTATCATCAGGAAAAGAGATTTGTATTTTTCAATATTTTAATGCACTGTAGTAATCCATTACTTTTATTTATAATGTTTGCAAAAATTTATCACCTTTTTCTACTTTATATACCCTTTTACTTATTCAGATTTTACATTTACATTTTTCAATCATAACTTAAAATTATTTTGCGTAATTATAATGGAGACACCATTTGTAAAACAAATATACCTCACATAATTTTTACCTTCATTTCTCTATGTTCAATTTTATTTATTTTTAAGCAGCTATCCCTCTCAAACTGAGTTCTACAGAAGCAGTTATTATTGGTATTTACCTGTCAGTAAATCATTTACCAAGTTGTCATTGGATAAAATCAATTAGTTTTATAAATAATCGTTAGCAAAACCGAAAGGAAGGCAATAGAAGGTCTGAAGAAAAACAAGCTAAGCCAAGTGAAAATTCTTGGTGATGTTCCAGTCTCAGCTATCAATCAAATATAGATGATACACACATACACACACACACACACACACACACACACACTATACACACACACTATATACACACACTATAAAACCACTCCATCTATATAGACAAAGATATATATATATATATATACATATATATATAAATAAATATATATATATTATTATATGAGATAGAGATAGATATAGAGAACGAGATAGAGAGATAGATATAGAGAAAGAGATAGAGAGATAGAGATAGAAGCCTCTAGCTTTGCCAATGACTAAGGTCTGCCTCTTTTCTTTTTCCGTTTGGTTGAACAAATATTTTCTCGTATGTGAATAAAAAATCCCAAAGGATAGTGTGGATATAGGCTTATTATAAATACACTCTCCAGCCTCAACAGTGTCACATAGAAATGGAAGAAGAAATATGAGGTCTGCACTATTGATAGTTCCCATTAAAGTAAGCTTATGCTTCCAACCTTGTTTATGATCCCACTTAATCCATGTCCACAATCTCATCTCATACCTTAGTTTAGTTTTTGTAAAAGTCAAATTAACAAATTCCTAAACAAGCCTATATTTTATATCTTTTATCAAGTAGGAAATCTTGATTTCAAAGAAACTTAAGGTGATCACATCATGGAAATTGATGACTAATTTAATAATAATGTTGGCATTTTTATATCTTTTTATATGAATTATTACTCAGTAATGTTATCAGAATGTCTTTGTTTCAGTTTAAGAAAAGTGACTATATATTAAGTCAAACAAAAGTCTAGAGGAATTGAAAGAAATATTATTCCTATATAATATTTAGAAACAAATAGTATCAGACCAAAAAACAGTTGGTGAAAGTTTAAATGAATTTTGTGAACCATATATTTTCTTGATTTATTTTGTTTCAGTATTGCTTATTTCCAAAGATCCATGGCCTACACTATCCCTACCTACAATGCAAATGCTGAACGATTTTGATAAAGTTGTTGTCGTTGTTGTTGGATATTTATAACTATGTTAGTTCTTATTATGACCTGGCCAACTCTCCTCCAATAATCAAGACAGACTCCTTATTGATTTATTTAATCAGCTCAATTTCTGGGTGATTGCCCCTAAACTATCTATACTAGACTGGATATTCTGCAGCTGTCCTCCCCAAGTTACTTGTCAAAAGTTCTGTCTGTGCTGGATTCACTACATTAGGTAATTTCCTGGTCTTCGTCTTCTTCCCCCAGTTCTCTCTCTCTCTCTCTCTCTCTCTCTCTCTCTCTCTCTCTCTCTCT
>JADRCH010000047.1:9318826-9383426 GCA_019843965.1 Rhynchomys soricoides
TCTCTCTCTCTCTCTCTCTCTCTCTCTCTCTCTCTCTCTCTCTCTCTCTTTCTCCTTCTCTCTCTTATGGTCCCTGTTAACCCTATCCTGGGAACCAAAACTCTGCCTACTTCTATTCTCCCCAGTTATTGGCTATCATGGGCAAAGTTTACATAATATCCTCTGGATTGCAACCAGATTTTGGGAGGGTTTTATTATATAGCATTTGAATACATAGCAGCAATCTCCAACCTACACAAGAAAAGAGAGATTTATAGAAAGGAAAGACAAGACTTACATACTCCCTTCTAAGATAAGAGTAGATTCATTAATGCTGAGTATATTTTGATTAGATTAGATCCTCTGGTTAGTGTACCTGTGAATTACTTTGTATTATCTATACTGTTCCACTCTACTTTAATATTCTTGAAATAAAACCAGAGGGATTTAGTTGTTCTATTAAAGTCCCTTATCCTAAATGAACGAGAATTTCATAACTCAATAGCAAATAAGGAAACGTTCCTATGAAGATAACAATCACCAAAATTTTAGCTGAATTTCACTAATCACTGAATACTTTTAATTCTAAAAGTAGGCCAAAAATTTCTCAAGATTAGATTTCAATAAAGTCTTTTAAATACCACATTCTTCTGAATTTTGATGTATTTGGCAAAATGTTAGGAGTCTGAAAATAAATATGTCTAACTAAAGCTTTCTTATTATTTGCAAATACATAAGTAAGATATAACTTGACCTGACTCCATTTAAACAGCATGGAATAAATTTTATTTTATCTTTACATATGTCAACATTTCTAGTAATGGTTGTGTACTATTTTTCATGGTTTTGAGGAAGAAATAGTTGTTAATCTTAGTTGTCAATTTGACTGCACTTATAATCACTCAAAAACTACACCTTTGATTGTGTCTAAGAGTATGTTTCCAAATTTGTTGAGCTGAAAAGTGTTTCTGAATGTGGATTCCTGGTGCAGTTGAATACTGAATTGAAGGAGAAAGCCAGCTGAGTACCAGCATTGAATTCTTTCTGCTTCCTAACATTGGATGTCAGATAATGAGCCTGCCTCCTGTTTCTGTTGCCATTTTTCTCTCACTGTGACATGCCAAGTCTCTGTAGATAGATTCCATAATAACTCCTTTCTTCCTAAAATTCTTTTTGATGTCACAGCATAGACTTTTCAAATATATTTGAAAGGGAATTTTGAGTTAAGGTAATACCATGATTTTAAGTGATTGCTGTAAAAATAATTTGTAACTCAAATGATTATGGCCTAAATCAGTTTATTAAAAAAAAATTATAGACATTATTAATTGATATTGGACTTTCTACTCAGAAACAATAACCTCCAGTTGCGACGTGAGGCTGCCTATATACATGGATAGCTCAATCTTTATTTGACTAGCTGATTCAGTATAATTGCTTCTATTAACCCACTAAGATGACCTTTTATATTCCCAGTATCTTTCTATTAAAGTCAATGTGTAGATACTTTCCTCATTCTGCTGAGTTATTTTTAGTAAAACTACTCACTGTACTCTATAATCTGTTTTTG
Organism: Rhynchomys soricoides; assembly: GCA_019843965.1. Taxonomy (NCBI): domain Eukaryota; kingdom Metazoa; phylum Chordata; class Mammalia; order Rodentia; family Muridae; genus Rhynchomys; species Rhynchomys soricoides. Next base: position 9,320,376 of record JADRCH010000047.1, read on the forward strand.
TATATTGATATGAACTATATCCACTTTTCAAGACACTGTTAAGGTATCTAGATATTCCAAGTTGAGAAATCTCATTGTGTGTAGGTGCAAAAATCTGACAAGCATGAGCACAAACTTCATATAATATTTTTCCTTTATGATTATATGAAACTATTGCCCATACCATCAAAGACAGAAAAGTGTACTCATTAAACAGCCAATTAAACATACATATATGGGAATTACAAAATGGTACGACACCTTTGTATTAATGATGATTGTAAACCAAAAGCCTTAATGTTTTCTCTTATATTCAGTTTTCTGTCTTTGCATCTCACTCTAAAATATAAACATCTCAGGAGTATATTCAATTAATAAAGTTTCAAACAATAAAAATATTTACTTCTTCATATTTTCTTTGAGATTCAATATAGTCTAGACTATGTAAGTATGTTTGTGAGGTGCTCACTCACAGGGAACTTTGTCTTGAACTCCAAGCTCTGTGTGCCCTTCACAGTAAAGATGCTGAGTATGAAGAGTGCCTATTCCAAGAAGCATGACTATCTGTGCTGGGAACAGACTGCTAAGCCATTCCAGCTCTTTTATTAATATAATCAAACTAACTACATTGTCGTTTTCAATTTCAACATTCTGTTCATTTTAGCCCTAGCAAAAGATTAATACCATGTTAATGACTACACAAATGTGAAATGAACTAGGCCATGGTATTGTACCAACAGCTGCATCTATTTAAAGTCTGCACTGGATAATTTTATATGCCAGCTTGTCTGGGCCTCAGCATCCAGATATTTGGTTTTGAATACCCATCTAGATGCTGTTACAAAGACATTTTTAGGAAAATTTTGTGTTCCGGATGATATGGTTTTATTAAAGCAGATTAATTTCCACAATGAAGCTGGGCAATGGGTGCTGTTGAATAAGCTGAAGGCTTTGAGGAAAACCAGTCTGACAATATGTAAGCAAAGGAAACTCATGGTCCTCCAGTGCTGCCTACATCAGTTACAAAAGCAACTTCCACTTGCATCTCCATTTCAATGGTCTATCCTGAAGATGCTGGAATTATCAGTTTTTGTCATCATGTGAATGTTAACAATTCTTAAAAAAAAATCTCTGTCTTGTCTTTGTCATTCTCTGTCAATGTCTTTCTGTCTCTCTCTTTCTTTCTCTCTGTCTCTGTCTCTCTCTCTCTTTCTCTGCCTTTCTTTCTCTCTCTTGTTTTCATTATCATAGAGCACATGCACATTCAGTCACACAGATATCCTGCTAGCTCTGTTTGTCTATAAAGAGCTACTTAAATATGATGTTCAAATACATAGATCAGATCATGAAGTTGTAGAGGAAGAGAAGGGAAGAGAAGAGAGGAGGGGAGGAGGAAAAGAAGATGAAGAGGATAGGAAGGAGTGCAGGGGAAAGAGGAAGGTCATACACAACCTTGTATTTTGTGGTATATCTTCTTTAAAATAGTTATCCTCTGTCTTGACTTCTCTTTTTGTTTTGTCTCCAATATCAAAAATTGAAAAATAACTATCCTCGTCACAGTACCAATCTAGTTTTAGTAATGGCAATTTGATTTATAAGTCTTTTGACAACAAATATTTCTCTCTTTAGAATGATTGTATGCTGTAAATGTGACTGATGTACTTCAAGTGACTGTGAGATCAATGCCTGGTAGTTTTAATTGGTAATACTATCAAGAAAATTATAATGTAAAAAACTTAGTGTTTTGAACTAAATAGAGTTTTCTCTGAGTACATATTAATCTCACGGAAGGAGAACTGATGGATAAAACAGCACCCAGTCATTTTATTTAAAAACATTTTAAAAGAAATATACTTTTTTTGTTAACGTAATTTTTATTCTCCAGAGACCCTGATTTTTACTGAACTGATTTTTAATAAAAAATACATGATTTGTAACTTTATTTAAGGAATGGTAGCCTGTTTATAGAGAAAGGGCCTGAGGACGGCTCCAGGGGAAATGTCAGTACCTGCTCAAGAAGAATGCAAATGCCATTTCACATTACAGAAACATGATTGTGGCTCCTCTGTGAAATTCACAAAGCCTTTTATGGCAGGGGAAAGCTTTCCTTGATTAAGTGGCACCGGACATAGATGTATATCAAATTATAACTACAGTGCTTACCAGAGAAATGTGCTTTGACATGCAGGGAAGGCAAATCCCTCAATATTGCAGCATGATTTGTGTTTTCATTTGAGAGGGAAGGCACCACAAGGACTCCAAGTTAAACTCTCTCAATGCTTGAGCTGCACTTGTCTGCATGAGTAAGCACCGCTTCCTAATGATAGCCAGCAAGCCTGCTTTCATTTGTAAATGCTTTCTCCTTTGATAGAATAACTGTTCATATCCTTAAGAAGCCTGCACATCTCTTGTCAACTCTAGTCTCCTTGGTGTTTAGTTACTCAAAACTACATTGATGGCCAAGAAACAGAACGATTTGATGGAGCCCTGTGTTCACAAATGAGGCTCTTTCCCATTAGGAATGCTTGCTACTTATATGTTGAATGAGTGAATTGATGAATACCTAGAGTAACTTCTTCTTTAGTCCTTATTTATTTATTTAAAAACTATTTTATTTTAAATTGTGTGTGCATTTGCCAATCTGTGCACTTGAGTGTGTAAGGATACCAGGAGAGTGGATTAGATTCTCTAGAGATGGGGTTACAGTTAGTTGCCAGTCACCCAACTTTGATGTTAAGATGAAAGCTCAGGCACACTGTAAAAGGAATGTGTATTCTTACCGGCTAAGCCATTTTCCATCCCTTAGAGAGTATTTTTAAAAATAATACCTTTAGTATTTATGAACCCATGCATTACTTTTATTTTACATTTGTGCTTTGTTGCCAATATATTAAATGTATTCAACTGTCATTCTACTGTTATGGTCTAAGAGCCCCACTTCACTAGGAAGTGTTCTCCAGAGGAACATAACCAATAGAATGTGTATATTATAAACTGAGTATTATTTGATTGACTTTTATAATAGGGGCTGAGCAATTTAACAATAGCTACTTGTGTACTAGAAAAGTGGATAACCTGGAAGTAGTGGCTAGTCCAGGCACCTGAATGCATCAATTTCTCAAATCTAGTACTGAAGTCTTGCAAGCTCCTTGGTGAGTTGTGAGCATTGAGACCGTGCTGGATATCTGAAGACAATGGAGTCTTCCTGTCAAGGGAGGATGGCAACAGTAGCAATGAACACAGTGTTCAGAAACTATGGAAGCCAGGGTGCCACATATGTTCCTTCTAAGGGATTCTACGTCCTGTCATATTGACAGGATCATTACAACCTCTTGAGAGGGGATGCTGTTGCGGGTGTTCTAAGGAAGGTGCATTTATTGCAATATAGTAATGTGATATAGGAAGAGGAGGTTTGGGATAAGGATAATAAAGACAGTTACTATTTTAGCAGGCTTGAATGGTAAATTTTTTACTGTTTGCAGAACTTGTTCAGCATAAGAAGGTCCCTTAATGAAGCTTGCATGAATGGCTCATTATCATAATGAAAAAATAAAAATATACCTTTGGAGTTATCTGAAGAATCAATTCACCTCCTTTTGTCTTTCTGCCAGCTATGATTTTGTTCTGTCATCAAAATCTAGGATAAGAGTACAGCACTAGCTCATGCTTTGTTGGTGACAGGGATGTAGCCTTTTGCCTAGCACTGTCAAGGTGGTCCAAGGAACCCATTCTAGATCAATTTTATTGTTCACATTTCAAACAAAAATGTGAGAAATTGTGTCTCCAAAAGGGCCATGAATGTGCATTAATCATCTCAAGAAAGTATATTGCCAGCTACCAATCAAAATTTTCACAAGTATACCATTAGAGAAAACACTCATATACACTGACTGAGAAAGCTGAAACATGCAATGCTTATTATAGTGTCCAAACCTGTCTAGCTGAAGTCTACGTAAGTTCAGAATAAGGAACTGAATATGCTTTTCTTTGGGATAACTTGTTTTTGTGCTTATTTTTCTCTTAGGGTTGAAAATAGGTTGGTGAATAATATTGGAAAAATAGCTTGTTAATTACCCCAATCATGAGCTTTTTCCATAAAAAACTTTCAAAACATGTTTCTTTAGTGTATGGCAATGTACACTAACATTGAAACAGGCTCAAACATGGAAGTAGGAAAGCTCAGGGCATTCACTTTAGAAAGATAAGTATTTGCAGCTAGGAACGGCTGAGTCTGGGAGAAATGGTTTTCTTCATCAACTGAGGAAACGAGTCCCCCAATTGTTTATCTAATATGAGTGGGTCAGGTCTGAGATCATGTACATATAAGCAACATTATATGAACAGAGCAGTCTGTATTTATGAACTTAAGAATATGTATATACATGTGGGAGAAAGAGACAGAGACAGAGAGAGAGACAGAGAGAGAATAAGTAGGAGAGAGAGACAGAGAGAGAACAAGTAGAACGCAGATATAAGTTTCAAAAAGAGAATTTGTAGAAGGAATTTATAATCCTAGCTAGCCGCACATAAAAGACACACAATCTAGACCGGACGGGTTTGGAGCTATATTAACTTATTCCCCAGCTGTAAAGACCCTTGTTACTTGCAGTATCTCTTGGACATATAATCATGGTCCATCTTCTCTCATGGCAGCCTCCTCCACCTCCTTCTTCTTTCTTCTCCCTCTAATGGAAACCACCTCACTTGATCCTCAAGTCTCATCTTTCTCTTTCTCTTTCACAGGCTTTAATAATTTGAGTATGCCCTTGGATCACTGTAACTTAAAATACACGCACACACACATCACATGTACACACACACACACACACACACACACACATATATATGGAAGACAAACATAACAAGTAGTGGGGAGTGGTGTGGTAATTCTCTGGTAATTCTGTGATACATGATTTTAAGTGATTTCTATCTTTTAGCTTATGTTTTCATTTCAAGTCAGTGCTAACAATGTTCCATCATGTGCAAGATACATGGTACACTTTGATTTATTTCCACTCAGGCAGTGGACTATAGGAAACACACACACACATACACACACACATATGAAGTCTGAGCTGGATATTTATCTGAGAAATTCTTCCTACCATTAAGAAGATAAAAAGTGATAACCTCAAGCACAACTAAGAAATGAGTACACTCAGTACAGAAATGACATTGGATTTTCTACCAGAAGAAAGAAACACTGAACATGGAGGAAGAGTGCTCTCTTTTCTCTAGGGTCTACTTCTATGTCAATCCATCTACTCTATCATTGTATGTGTGTGTGTGTGCTTATTATGTGTTTGTACTTGTGTCCATATGTGATTTTTAGCTCCAGCAACTAATAATTTTATTTTTCTAGTTGGTTTTACATATTCCTCAAGTGATGTAATCATTGATAATTAAATATTATTTTCTATTCACTTTTATAACTGACAGAAATATTTTGGAACATGATATTCTACTTTCTTCATCTATCTATAAATAGTTAAGCATGTCACAGAATAAAAACCATATTATATATGAATATAATGAAGTTGGTATTTAACTCTAAGTGCCAGAAAAATATCCAAAGTGGACAAGCAAGAAAATAGGCTGTGCTTTCCTGAATGATGCATTTGCAAATGTAGAAATTTGCGAAGCTAATCTAGGCCTACGAATGACTCAGTATGGTGAGCTGAAAAGAGACCAGCAAGGGAATGTGGCTTAATAATTCCTGGAGAAGACAACATAAACAATAAAATAGACATTTTAAGGGAGAAAGCAAAAAGATTATTATCAAAACAATTAAAATTAATCAAACTAGTTTTATGAATATTTATTAATTTACTTTCTGCTTCATTGTTGTTTGCTATGTCTGTGGTTAGTCACATTTGAATAGGAATGCACCAAGTGAAAAGTGGAGATGTTGGATTGCACCTAGAAGACTGCCAGGTAACAGATGAGAGAGCAGCCAAAAAGAAGAGAAGTAGACATTTTCTCATTAATTAAAATAAAACATAGTACTAAGCACCATTTGTCAATTATTGGGGTGGATGTTAATCTTCTTATTGTCATGGTCCAATAAGCCTTTGGCAATTAAGAAGAGATTTTCCAAAGTGAAGAGCAATGTTCAGGAAAGTATTCCATGAGGAGGAATGAGCAAGAAAATGAAGGCCAAGGAATGGAAATGGAGTTTCACTAGTAGGAGGGAGTGATTGAGTATGTCGTCACATGAATGAAGAGCTTTTATTTGAAAGATGATCCTGTTTTACTGAAAACAGAACACCTGCTTACTCCTAAGTGTGATAGGTTTGACCTAATAAGCAGGGGAGTGCTCTGACAGTGAAAAAAGTCACTCTGTATGTTTTTTGAAGGTCCTTCAGGTAGAACAGACTCTTGCTTTTCTCTGAATCATTATGCGTTACCTGACTGCTGACTGAAAGACTGCAGGAAAGGATTCATTTTCCACTTACAATTTCCTCATGTAAGGCTCTCTGCTTAAATGGGGGGGGGCATAATGTTTGAAAGGGAAGAGGAAGTGAAAATGATATAACTCTATATCAGCTAAAAGCATTAAAAAATTGTATATGGCATGATCTCATTAAAAACCAGTACCCAATAATTAAAATTGCATGTCTATACAAAGGACTTAATAAAGTAACTTGGAGTGGCAATTCCACCTGCTATTGTACTATGAGGAATATTGTTTTCAAATGTGTATCATTAGTAGGGCTATGACGAGGAAACATGCAAACTTGGAAATAAAAAGAGCATTCCGTAGTCTGCAGTATAGTAACAAAGTAAATTAATAAACCTTAGTAATCACTGTAAACACAACAGCAAGTTTCATATTTATCATAGTGGTTCATATTTAGAGCCAATTAAAATTTTAAGGCTCATATTTTTGAAAGGAGAATTTCTTCTCTAGAAGAAAAAATTACTCATGAAGCCTAGGGAGATAGTTCAGCCATGAAAAGCATGGCACTCAACAAAAGTATCCCAGAAAGAGATTACAGATAGTGATGTGGCATAAACTTTAAAAATATCAGTATCTTTTTAAAGTGTATATAAAATGGATATTTTCCTGTAAGTAATAAGAGACATTTAGAGACGTTTTGATTAGCTCCCTTTCCCAATGTCTTCGAAAGGGAAACTACTTGGAAGGATTCATGCTCGTGTGTGTGTGTGTGTGTGTGTGTGTGTGTGTGTGTGTGTTTGTGTGTGTGTGTAAAAGTGTTCATATGCATATGGATGCCAAAGGTATCTTTTCAGCAGCTCTTCATCTTATTTCTGACAAAGCATGACTCACTGAACCTAAAAATTTGGTTATATTAGCATGTCAACAGCTCTGAGAATCACAATATCTCTTCTTGCCCAGCCCTGAAGTTACAGGTACACAAGTTTGCTCCTGACGTTAGTGTGGAGTCCAGAGATCCAACACAGGTCCTTGGGTTTGCATGACAAGTGCTTTACCAGGCAAATCAAGCCCTAAGCCCAGGGCAAGGTTCTTTATGCAATCTCCCCATCCTGTGTTGGCTGCTGACTTTGATTAAACTTTCTCCAAACAGACTATCCCTGAGCAGCTCTTTCCAGCCATACATTTCAATAAGAAAAATGACAGGATGAAGATTCCCATTATTCTTCTAACTTAAAGTATAAAATAACTCCTTTTCACAGAATTTTACTCAATAGAAAGCATATATATCTTTTGGTCTAAGGTTACTGAGGGTGAAATATGCTACATATGTATAAAGAACAAGGAAAGAATTATTTTTAGAACTGAAAAGTAAACAATGAATGATAAAAACTGTTCAAAGTTAAGTTAGTAAAAATTGAATTTTCAAAATATCTTTATATATCATAATTGTATGCAATATATTTTTCAGACTCTTTGCAAAAATCATTTTGTTTATCATCCTCAGGATAAGATTCTTTTTTCCTCTCTTGGATAGGGAAATTCTCATAAGCCGCTCTTTCTGATTTAGAGAGCTTTCATGGGGTTTAGGCTTTGGGCATGATTGAAGATGTTTCAGAGCCTGGATTTTAGCAGTCCTTGGTAATTACTTCTGAAAAGCAATGACTATTTCCATCCGTTTCTGGAAAGGTATAAATCTTGATGCTATCGGTTATTTTGTTTGCTGAAACACTTGAGGAAGTAAAGCAAAGATTCTAGTTTTAGGCTATTTGAGGTACCAAGCTTCAGCTGTGCATTAACTCTGCATAAGTATGAATAACAAGTTGATTTTCAGTCTTCACAATAATTCTATGGACTTCAGGATTTAAAGACCTGTTGATCTGTAAGGTAATTAGAAAGATGAACTGTTAAAAGCCACTGGAAGGGAAGCCTGGGAGACAGCATAAGATGACAAAAGTTTGATTCTTAGAGCCCATGAAAGGAATTCAGGCAAGATGGCTTGTCCAGATTGCTTTTCTATTACTAGGATAAAACTGAGATCAAAGGCTACTTGTGAAAGGGGGTTGTTTAGCTTATAGCTATAGTCCACCATGGAAAGAAGCCACAATAGAAAAATCAGCACTGGTACCTGGAGGCTAGAACTAAAGCAGGGATCAAGAAGCAAGAGTTTACTGGCTACCCTCATCTGACTTGTCCATTACCTGATTTTACAGAGTCCAGGCACTTCTTATTTGGATGTCCCAACCCTCAGTGGGCTGGCCCTTGTACATAAAAAGCAATTAAGAAAATGCTTCACAGAGAAATCTACAGACCAAACTGATGAAATTGATTGGGCAAATTGAAATTTTGTTTTTCAAAGTATGTGTAAGTTTGGGTCAAGTTGACATAAACTGTGACATAAACCCGTGTAATTTTGACACAAAGACACACATGCAGATACACATAGACACACACACACACACAAAAACGCACACAGATGCACAGACGCACAGACACACACACACAGTTTAAACCTTACCCTTTCATTTCTTGCCCCCAACATCTCGTGTTATTACTGCAATATAAAACACAGTCTGACTGTTTAAGTTCCATGGTCTTTAAATCTTTCAACATCTTAAAGTCTAAGGTATCTTTAAAAATTATGTATGTGGGAATACAAGTACAGGACAATAATGGCAGCAATTAAAGAAAAGCACGCCATACATTTGAAAGACAATCAAGGTGGGTGTGCATGGGAGGACTAGAGGGAGGAAAGAGTAATGAGGTAATCATATTATAATCTCAAAACATTAAAAAAATTTAACAATTCAAGGGCCTGTATTGGTGGGCTCCTGAAAAATCCAAGTAAGTTACAAAATTTCTTATTCCAATGGGCAAGAACCAGGGCACAAATAAAATCAAAGCAACTCAAAACCCAAATCAAACAGTATAAAGAGATCAGTGCCCGGCACGAGGAAATTTCTCATTATATTCTGGGGTCTAAAGGGTTTGGGTAGCCCTCAGCACCTCTAGCTCTGTGACCCAGGGTAAACATGGCTTATTGGGGGGATGCAGATACAGTCTTGCTAGTCTCCACACATCTGTCTCTCTCCCTTGATGGTTGTTCTGTATGTAATCTTGGCATCTCCAATATGTTAGAATCTCCAATACATCTGAGACTCTACCTTCATCGATGACAATTTGTGGCTTCCCTTACACATTGCCAAGTTTATAATCCAGGTTCTGTGTGATAATCATGACTGGTGATAACCTCCACAGGAGGTTTCATTTTGATGATGCTGTTGTTTAATTAACTAGAGATGATTCTAAAGTTCTAACTAACCCACATTCATTGTCCCCAGTAAACCAAAGAAGGTATCTCTTCCACATATTCTTAATTCAAATATTTCATACAGGTGGCACTGATACAGTACTTAGAGGACTCTCAAACTTCTTTCCAACACATTACAAACGAGGTCGTTGCCATCTGCATTTCCTTCACTATTGTTTGCTTTTACGGTTTCACAGAACAGTCCATTAAGCTCTGAGCAATCAATGACTTTTGCAGCCTAAAGTTACAAATACATCCACTACCCCTTCTCCCCCAAATACCCAACATAGTCCAGGTCCATTATAGCAAGATCTCACTGTCTGGTATCAATTTCTGCCTGAAGGGGCAAAGATGAGGATAATTAATTTTAGCTTATAGTCCATCAATAAGGAAAGCCAAGGCAGGAACTGAAGCAGACACCATGGATGACTACAGCTGACTGGTGTACTCCCTCTAGTTTGTTCTGTGACCCCCCTTATATAAGCCATGCCCACCTGCTTAGGAACAACACTTTGAGAGTAACCATTGCCTGTAATTCTTTTGCTGGGGAGGCACAGTCAAAGAGCACCTGAATTTGATGGTCAAGGTGATTGGTTGCATATTTAGAGAAGAGTAAACACAAAGCAGAGTGGGGAGAGTCACGATCTACGTTACCTTTTGAGGATACTGAAGGCGATAACTGCACAACATAATTTAAACCTGCTGAGTAGTAGATTCACAGACACATTTGGCTTCTGGTAATTCATCAAGCTGTGCACTTTGGGTTTGTTTATGAGCAGACGATTTCGACTCCATAACTTATCTTTTGACAAAAAACTTATTAAACCCTCGTTCATTAATAACATAAGGTGATTTTGTAATTTATACATTACTGAAGAATTATTGAGACCAGTAGAGTAACAGTGTATATTTGGGGAAAATATCATCATTTTTAATTACCAGACAAAGAAATTTAATTAGATTTGTACTGCATTCACACACAGTGAGTTTCTACCCAGAACTTCCAAAATAGTGAGTGAAGCATTATAAATGCTAAATGTTAAACATAGAGAATGCTTATCAGCTTCCTTGGAGTTTACAGTAGTTCACTCTTGTTTTCATCTAACAAGACATTTGGGAAATGCACCCATGTTCTTTCATGTGGCAATTCTTTGATCATATTCTGTTGCAGAGAATCTTCAATTACTTGAATGTATTGATTCATTCATGTTGTGATTGACAGGTATTTAGTATGCATTTTAGCTTTTGTCTAAAAATAATGTTTCTATTAACATTTTACACATTTTGAGCTTTCATTTTGTAGGCATGAACTTTTACAGATATTTTATAAAATACTGTGTTTTAAGGATATGCAGTTTTTAGAGTGAGAGTGATCTCATGATATCGATCTGGATAACCTTGGAATTGCTGTGGAGACATGACTGACCTCAAACTCATAAAGAGACCCATCTGCCTCAGCCTTCAGAGTGTCAGACTTAAGGTGTGTGCCATCAAATCTCACAGAACATACATTTTAACATTTAAAGGAAATCCAGTTTTCAAAGCAAATTACAGAAATTTTGAGTTCCCTTTGCAAAGTCTTAGCTGACATTGCTATTATGAGATTCTATCAAATATAGTATCCATAGAGTATTGTTTTAATAATCAATTTTGTGGGTCTGCGAGTGAACCAAACAAGATACCATTTGATCATATCACTGTCCCTGGAATACTTTAACTTAATTCTTGTGCCCAAGTCTATCTTATGTGGTACTAGTTTTTCAAGTTATTTATTTTAAAAGTTTACCTAAAACTTAGATTATTTTGAAATATCTTGCTAGAAGAACTAAAGTGCACTCTGTATGTTTTCTTCGTCAGTATTGACTGGTGTTATTCACCAGGTCCTGTTACTAACCTCAGTAGATTAACACAGCGCAATGAAAAACATCCATGTTAAATAAAGGCTTTTAATTGTGATAAGTACATAACTGCTTAAGTCATAATCTTTTTAAGTGAAGGTTCACAGCTGTCCCACAGGGCATAGCTGCTGCAGACTTACTTTCTGTTGGCGGATATTTTGCTGAAAAAATCTCATGAGCATAATGAAACTCTGAAGAATAAAACTATAATATATGAAGTCAAAAGCAGAGCTAAATATTTTAAATGTTCACAGGAAAATAATTTCAATGTGTATTACAAAAGAAAATTGTGTGAAGTGTGAAGAACATCTAGGGACATTAAGAACATTCCCCAGAGAAAGGGTATTGTGTTGTAGAGAAATTGTTCTGGTTAAAACCTGCTAACAATAAAGAATTAAAAACCAGCAGGATTTTTTTTTAAACTACAGAATTGTGGAGGAAATTGGTGCACACATTATTTAGCCCTGGTACAAATATAACATTTCCGAATGTGTGGGAACAAACTAAATCTGTCAACAAATTTGGTAGACTCTAGAATGCCATGATCCTGAGTGGGAGGCACAGCTTCATTTGTTTGGTTAAACAAAAAGAAGTTAAGAGGGAGGGGGAAAGACTGGTTAGCATATTAATTATCTAATACTACAAAACCTTACAGCTAGGGAGAAAATGGATTAAACGCAATTCAGATGGAGGAAACTCTGGAGCCCATTTTCCCTTTCCTCTTTACAGCTCTGTAGTTATCCTGGAGACAGGATGTCCCTATGTCCAAATTTAGACATAGCAGCTTGGTATGTTTGCTTTCTGTAGTTCTCAAATTATTGTCCAGATAAAAATTAACATGTAAGATCATCACAAAAATTAACTATACTGCACTTTGCAATGAGCTGTGGTTTGTTTGTTTTTTCCAGAGGAGGGGCTATGATTTTCTTTTTTCTTTTTTTTTTTTCATACTTTATTTACATTTCAAATGTTTCCCCCTTTCCAGATCTCCCCTTTGGAACCTCCCCATTTCCTCCTCCCTCCCCCTGACACTATGGGGCTAGTCTCCCACCCATCCACCCACCCACCCACCCACCCACTCTCATCTTCCCTCATTGGTTTAATAATCTAGATATTTTATAATTAGTTATTCTTAATTTAGTACAGACTTGAGAAATGATCATGTTTGTGGAATGGCAGGTTTCTGTGCTATATTGTGAAATAGAAAGTTAGTATTTCTCTTTTTTTTAGCTTTATTTTTATTAGTTATTTTATTTATTTACATTTCAAATGTTATCCCCCTTCTCGGTTTCCCCTCCACAAACCCCCTATCCTAAACCACCTCCCCCCTGCTTCTATGAGGCACCCACCCACCCACCCACTCTTGCCTCATCAACCTAGCATTCCCTACACTGGGACATTGAGCCTTCCTAGGACCAAGGGCCTCCTCTCCCATTGATGACAGATAAGGCCATCCTCTGCTATATATGTACCTGGAGCCATGAATCCCTCCATAGTTGGTGTTTTGGAAGGTCTGGTTGGTTGATATTGTTGTTCTTCCTATAGGGTTTGAAACCCCTCCAGCTCTTTCAGTCCTTCACCTATCTCCTCCATTGGGGTCCCCATGCTCAGTCCAGTGGCTGGCTGCGAGCCTCCGCATCTGTATTGGTCAGGCTCTAGCAGAACCTCTCAGGGGACAGCTATATCAGGGTCCTGTCAGCAAGTGCTTCTTGGCATAAGAAAGTTAGTATTTCTTAAACAATATTAACATATTAATCAAGTTACAAAACATCAGCATAATGAGAAAATGTAAGGATCCAGAGTTTTAAAATTTTGATTCTAGTGTATAACAACGATTCCCTTTACATCCAAAAGAAAAAACTAAATAGATATTAATCTATATAGTCACCATTCTAAAATGAATTTATCTATTCTTAAATAGGTGATATATTTAATTGTAAATTTAAACTTTGTAGCCTTCTTTAACTTATTTTTATTGAAAATATTTTCTTATAGTATATTTAAATAATTATTTTCATTACCCCCAAATCCTCAAGGTCTTTTTAACCTCACTACCTATCTTGCTTTATGTATTTCTCCCACTTTAAAAAAATCATAAAACAAGATAACCAAAATGATGTCCAAAAAAAAAAAAAAAATTCAAGCACACAGGCCCCAAACAACTAAGCAAAAAATGCCAAAATGACGTAAAAGAAATATTAGTTCTTTTATTATGTGACAAATCATTAAAATAATATTTTTCTATTTTGTTCATTATAAAGCTTTTCCCATTCTATGATTACTATCACATGAATATTATTTTAAGGAAAATCAAACAACATAATTTGAAGCATAGTAAAGTCCACTGTTAAAACAGATGACACAGCTTAAAATCTCAATTTGCATAATTTGATTGATCAAAACCATTTATGCACTCATACTAATGTTGAAAATTCTCCTTAATCTGTGACATTTTTTTTTTCACACTGCTCACTAATTCACTTAGGCTGGCCAATTTCTTCTTTCTGGAACCTATTTTATGTGTTTCCGCATCTTTTGTATCTGTTTTCTTGTTTTGTCCTTCCCATCTTCCTTTTTGCCAAACTTATTTAAGAAATGTGCTCACTTGACATGTAGAGAAATTTCGTCTGTTTTACACCACTACCTACTGCTGGTGTAACATGGATTCCATAGCTAGGTAACTGTTGGACAACTAACCCCTTTCTGACAAACTTGAGAGTGGCTCTCCAAGGATGTGGTTATCTGCCAGTTATTTTTCTGACTTCATAGGAACGTGGTTAGAAAAAATATATTTTATATAAGTTTTAGAACAAAACTGCTGTGATAGTTTTAAAACAGATTGTACAGAAATATTTCTGAATTAACTGGTGACTATCCCTTTTGGCCACTAAATTCTTAAGCCATTCCAGAATCATTTCCTTCTGCCTGAGGCTTTCCGAGTTTTGTTTTTATATGAAAACAATATGAAGAAGGGATGATGCTATATCTCTTTCTAGAAAAACTGGAGAGCATTGGTAGTTCAGAATTTGGAAGAAAAATCAGTGTTAGTATGTCCAGTATCTGTGTCAAAGAGATAACTTCCTCTGGTAAACGTGACAGCTGAACAATACAATTTGTATTTGAACATCTGCTTTGCACAACTCACATACATTCAAAATCCATTTGCCAAAATGTTTTGAGCATTTATAAGGTACTAGGCCTGTTGTAAGGACTGCGGGTTTAAATGTGAACAAAGCATAAAGACCTCCCTGTCGCAATGACTCCTATTTCATGACCTAAGCAGTGAATAGAAAGTGGCTGGAAGTAAGATAAGAAAATATCTTCTAGTTAAATTTTAAGGCTTTCTCAGCCAGGACAAAGAGGTTTAATCTATTCTAAATGTGATGGAAAGTCACACGGACCTTCTGGGTAGAGGCTTATAATGACCTTATATAGAACTTGAAAGTTTTCCTTGTGATTATCATTCTGAGATTTGAGTTCTATTAATTAATTTACTTTTAAGTTATAGAGAAACAAGTGTATATGAATTACATGCTGTATTTATACACATAAGTCCACCACTTATACACATTGTCTGTCTGACTACCTGGCAACAGACTAATCACATGGTGGAATGTTCTAGGCGTTCTTGGTGAGTATTCGGAGTTGCAGAGGTCAGCACAAGTGTAATATATTACCATAGGTTTTAGAATTATCTATTTGGATTGCTTATTCTGAAGTAACATTTGATATCCATTAGTAGCTCTCTGTTGATTTTGTATGAAGATTCAGAATTGCATGTGTGCATACAACCATCTTCCCATTTCTGTGTTCTCCTCAGGGTCCATGTTCTAGTCTGCATTGCCTTGCTGTCTTTGGTGATCAAATTTCTCATAGCTCAGGCATTCTGGTCCTTGTGCTGGGGTTTCTTTTCAACTCTCTATTTTGGTATTGATACATTTTGCATGCTCACTGAGAATAATTCCTCCCTATTCTCCCTGGAAGTTCTTTTTACACTGGGCCTGTGACATCCACATCTGCACTATTAAAAGAAGTGTATTTGTTCATGTTATAATTATTTGTTTTACCTTTTCTTCCATAAGTTATTTTCTTATGACTAGAAATAATAGGTTCCCACCATCATCATTTGGTTCCTGTCATAAATATGATGTAAAATTTATTGTTTAAATTCAATTGATATCTTTACAGTAACCTTCTTTCAATTAGACTACAACAGGCCATAACTCTAGAATAAAACAGAATAGAAAAGAATAATAAAATAACTTAAAAAACAGAACTTTGTTGGAAAGAAAATTTAAAAATTCCTGCAATTAATTATAATTATAAAAGCTATAGAATGATTCTGAATGTTTTCTGTACAAAGAAATATTAAATATTTGAGGATATGTATGCTTTTTAATGATTTTAATATTATACAATATATATGCATATCTCATGGAATGCAATAGATACAATTAGAAAAATATAATTTTATATAATAATTTACACACACATCCAGGAGTAAAGATGTCTTTGAAATTAATAGTGCATACTTCTTTCCCAGAAGACCCACATTTAGTTCTCAGCACCCATATCAGATAGCTTGCAATTGCTTGTTCCCATAGCTTTGGGGATTCTGTTCCCCACTTTGGCCTCCACAGAGATTGCATTCAACTGTATACACATAGAACACACACAAGCAGCTAAAAAGAAAAAGACAATCTAAAAATGGTTTAAATTCTTGAAGTACAAATTCTATATTGTAAATATTATTAATGCATATCTTACTGGAAAGATCAGAGTCAGAGTTTAGCCTTTTTATTAGAGTTCTGCCTAAACATAATGCCAATTTCATTTGCCCTCCAAAGTGGAAAAACCTTTACCTTGATAGAAATCTTCAAACATTCAATAAAACTACTGCTTAATACTCAAGAATCTTGCAGTTGCATTTGTCAGTCTTCTACACTAGTGTTCATATCTGTCATGGTATAGAAATACTGATTACTAAGTGACAGCACCTGCTTTTTTCCTTTTTTTGAGTGGAACAGATAACTCACTTGGTCATCTACTCTTTGTGAAGGAAAATACCACAGAGGCCATTCGGTTTGAGGCAATAAAATTTTCCAGAATTTTCCAGAAGACAAAAGTGAGATAACATGAAGTAAATTGCCCTGCATAGCACAGGAAGATGATGCCTCTCTTTTTCAGCCAAGTAGAGAAACAAGAGCTCAGAGGCAGTGAGGGTATCAGACTCTTAGTAACTTAGCAAGAAGCCACAGTTTCCAGATAATACACTGTAGAGTGATGTATCTCTTCTGTCATAAAGAAAACCTCTTGAGCTTCAGAATGAAGATCCTCATGGTCTTGGGTCTATTTTACACTGACACTCACAGACAATGCCTCTAGACCAGGAATCCCATACCTACCAAATAGGATTGTAATAAACTGATTTTCTTCATCTACTTCCTTCATGTTTCCTTTTTCCAATTGAGCAGTAACCAGGGATTTTATTATTATCTAATTACAATCATTTATTAATCTTCATTTCAATTTTTTTCTTCCCATTACTCCAACAGTCCAAAACAGGCCACTGAATAGTTTATTCTTACTAAATGATTAGCTTGTGGGACAATTTGGAAAAGAACTGAACTTGCAGAAATTAGAGTGTGAGTGGAACATGGATTCGGAATTGAGAAGAGAATGTTAGTTATCTTAGAGGATCCTGAGAAATGGAAAGGGCAGATCATTTTTCTTTGCTTCTTGAAGCAGTGGTTTTACTTGAAGTAATAAATAGTAATAATAGTACTTGAAGTAAATAGTGAGTTTTCTTAGAAGTCTGAGAAATCTACCATTCTCACGTCAATGACTTTTGAATTGCAATGCTTTCACCTTTATGTCTCTTGCTATCTTCCATTAAGGAATATGTTGCCTTGCTGAAAACAGGTGTGCATCTCACGCTTCAGAGTAGAACATACTTTAAGTAGATTCTCCCTGTCTCCCTGCATCTTCGTCTAATTATTTTTTCATGTCTTTGATGACAATTTCTCTATTTTGGTAATTTGTTCCCTGGAAGTTTAGAGGGAAACCTTGTGGATGGGTATCAAAGACATTGAGGATATATTTTTTAAAAAACTGCATCGGAGGAGCCATTGGTTCTTTTTTTATGACACTTAACATTTATTATGAAGATGCATTTGACTCTCAGACTGAGGCAATGTTGCAAGTTCATAAATATTTGGAGGCAGCTGGAGTTTAGGGAATCCCCAGATATAAATTTAGGAATCCTACCTGAAAATGGCTTATAAAATGGATGACTGAGGTATTGGCCCCTGAATCCCTAATGCTATGGCCCTGAAAGGTTAAGTATCTGCTCTCAACTGTGTAGATACATAGCTTAAGGGAGGGTAAATAAGGGAGTATATTTCTTTTGCCCATTAAAATAATTAATAGATGAAACTTAGAATTTTTTTATTGAAACTATTTGAAAAAAAGTAAAGACTATAAATGTTCATCCACTGTAGATACAACATATTTTCTTCCTTCCCTTTTTTCTTTCCTTCCTCTCTCCTCCTCTACCTCCTTTCTGTCTCTGTCTCTGCTCTCTCTCTCTCTCTCTCTCTCTCTCTCTCTCTCTCTCTCTCTCTCTTATTGTATGTTAGCATGATAATCTCCATTGACATCTATGTACATGAGAGCACTAGGATTTAATTTTTCTTTAAAAGTTGAATACTACTCCATTGCATATACAAGACATTTTAAAATCCATTCATCTGTATTTGGCTCTTTAGACTGACTTTATAATGATATTAGTAGATGATGCTACATCAGGATAAGCCCACTTAATTTTTTCTCTCTTCCTCTTTGAAACTGTCTTGCAGACTCTAAACATGAATGAATTTCAGCTACTGAAACCAAGCACAGAATCAGAGCTTGAAGTCCTTACTTCTATCATTGATTTGTATGTATGTAGCTATTGAAGTTCTCCACATAAAAGCCACATGTACTGCAAGGTGTCATCATGTCTTCTCATTGGTCCTCATCCCAGACAATATCACAGTAGACTTTCAGTAAGAACACAGGTCATAACATCATAAACTACCCTGACTACCTCCGATTTTCCAAGTTGACAGTCCAGACCTAAGGTTTTACACTCAAAAAGTGTAGGTATAATACCCCTTTCCTTTCACTTTAAAGTCTTTTCTTTGAGTTTAGAATGCTTCACTCTTGTATATCCCAGTAATAATACCCTGATCCCCCTGACATTTACCTTTCCTTGGACTCTGTTTTGCATGACCATTTCAAAGATGTTTTGATTTGCTTCATGTGATCTGATCCTTTTCTTTTGATCCCAATCATTCCTAGAATGGACAAGGTGACATTTATTGGTATCTTTAAAGATTTGTATCTAAGAAATATTCACCATCTGTCTCTCTAAAGTAGGGGAAAAACAAAACTAAACTCCGTTGGGACACTATCTACTTGTAGTAAGTAGAGGCCAACAAGGGCATGATGTAGAGATCAACTTCTCTTTACATAAGCAATTCAGAAAAGAACACAGAGAAACTGATGCATGGATGATAAATTTAAATATGTCTTGGGCAAGTTGACATGTTGTTTAAAGATATTTTAAGGTGGAGACTGTGTAAGTGTGGAACAAGTGTTCTTGACTGAAACCAAAGAATCTCACAGTGCAGTTTGGAAATGGTAAATAATATCACGATGATCATATTGGAATATGAGTAGATAATAAGATATATTGGCAGTCACATGGCAAACTATGAATTATGGAAGAATTTAAAGTTTTTTTCTCATAATCCTGTTGCCAAATAATGGTTAATGAACTTAATGGTCTCAAAAAATCTTTGTGATGGTTATGCATAGCTGTATTGTTGTTGCTATGGGAGTATGTGTGGAGGTGTGTGTGTGTGTGTGTGTGTGTGTGTGTGTGTGTGTGTGTGTTGTATGAGAGCTAGCCTTATGGATGCTAAAATGTTATGCTGTAAGCTCAGGGGACAATTTTTTGGAAAATATCCTATCTTTTCATCTTGTCATATAGAGTCTCTCTTGTCTCTGCCATCTATCTGTAAGAGTTCCAGGATAAGGAAGTGTGCCCTTGTCTTCAGCTCTTCTACTTATGACCCTGGCATCAAACACAGGTCACATAACTTGTGTGGCAAGTACTTTTGCCTGTTGAGCCATTTTGCCAGTCTGTACTGAAGCTTTGAATAATTATTTCACCCAGCAATACTATGGTTGTTGTTTCTTGAAGCATTTTAGTAGGTTTCTCCGTTATTCTAAATAATAGGGGATTATGATTTAAGAAAAGTTTCAGCTATATACGGAATTTATATTTAAATTTTTTCATGTTTCTGTCTTTCCATGTATTCAAAAGACAGACTAATTAACTTTAAGTTTGTTTTTCTTAATAGACCACGACTATTATGTATGCTAATGTCAGTTGTTTTAAGTTATGCCTTGGGTGTATTAATGTATCTTTTATCCAAGCAGCCTTTTGCAGAGTTAAGAAACCATGTTTTTCAAAACCAGCTTCTCTACTCCAGCCTCTATAGCAATAGTGTTAGATATAATAGAGAATTAACTTCCTGAGAAACGTTAGTTTGCCTAAATCTTGATTTGGCCTTTTGGTTGACCCCAAACTTAACTAGTTTCCATGATAAGCGTTCTCTTTTGAACTCTCAAGCCCAAGTTCTATTTTCCTCACAGACTGATTGAAACTTATTAGAAGCATTACAAGTATTCAGTGTCTGAAAGACCCATCAATATTCTCTCTGAAGACAGGATCATGGCTATATATGGTTGCACATTCTTCAAAGGGTGTATATGCCTTTCTTTTCATTTATTTTTAAAATGGTCCTGTGAAGAGAGGTAAAGATCCAGAAATATGTGATGCCTTTCCTTAGCTAGCAGCCCATTTTTTTAAGCATCCGAAGAACTACTGCAAGGTCAAAGAGCTCTCTATTGACCATCTGAACTTCAACTGCACTGTGGGTCTTGCTTTAGTGACTATTACTCTAGGTTTAATATCTGTTGCTTTGTAGTATTTTAAACAGGCCTTTCCTCAGCATCAATTCAGAAAAGTAAGATTTAAATACATGCTATGTTTTCAGCTTTATGTAATTGGTGACAATGTTGACAGTTGTTATATTAGACTTAACATATGGCTACTTATCAATTTAGTATTATAAAATATTTTGTCCCCAAATTTGTTACTTTGATAAATTTTCTGCTAAAATATAAAGAGAAAATAAGAATTTTTTCCACTTGTCTTTAAGATGTAAATAATTTTGAAAAAGTTAGAACCCTAATCCTTCTCTATTACTGACAGCACCACACTTATTACCATCACCACTTCACAAAACCTTGTAAACCAGAGAACACTCAGCATAATTATAGCAGAAAATGAACATAAACATTGATTTAGGGGATTCTTACTGTCTTAGTTACTTTTCTATTACTGTGATAAAACAGCATGACCAAGGTAATGTATACAATAAAACATTTGATTTAGAGCCCAAAGTTTCAGAGGGTTAAAGTTAATTATGACAGAGCAAATAAATGTTTGCATGGAAAATTGAGAGCTTATGTATTATTCTCCAAGTGTGAGACACACACAGACACACACACGGTGGAGGCAGTAGAGTCTTTGAAATCATAAAGCTTGCCCCCAGTGTCGTACCTCCTCCACCTGGCCACACCTTTTAATCTTTCTGAAACTGTTCTATCAACTGTAGACCAAGTATTAAATCCTATGAATTTATGGAAGATATTCTCGTTCTAACCACCATTCTTTCATTAACCTGGGCTAAATTTGCTCCCAAATTGCTTTAAGGTTTCAGTTATTTGAATGAGACAGAAAATTTAAAATTTCCCTGGGTTTTACAGTTGAGGCTATTTTTAAACAAAGTCTATTTTGAGTTATTTTGGTAGTTATGATAAAAGTCAATTTTTGTTCTGCACGAGAATAACAACTGTTTCCAACACTATTGAAGATAATGTCCTTCTTTTGTTAGATAATGAATAGTTTTTAAAGTAACTGACTGTGGCATGTGCATTTCTTTCTGATCTGTCTAAACTATCTATTGCTATCTATGTCTTCTTTTTTATTGCCAATATCATGCACTTCTAGTTACTATAGCTTTATAATATATTTTTAAATCTAGTAATGTGATGGTTCCAGGTTTTTTCTTTTTGGTCAAAGTTATTTTAGTCATTCAGCATCTTCTCTGATCACATCAGAATTTGAAGATTTTTTTTTTTCTGTGATATAGAGTTTTTCTGTGATGTATTTTTCGGTAACATACATAAAATATTTGGATTCATTCAATTGTTATGACATTCTAGTAATACCTGTTCTTTCAATCAATGATAGTGGTATCCAGTTATATTTACAAGTTTTATCAGTAATTCATCAGTGTTTAATAGCTTCTTCTATATTGAAAAGCTTGTAATTTTCACCAATATAGTAAAGCCAGAAAAAGTTATTCAGTAAAATAAGCAAGACATAAGAGACAAACATTGCACAGTCTCTCCTACATGTATCTAATTAATTAAATCCATAGAAAAAGAATGGAGAATATCATTACTATTGTTTTAGAATAGGAAGACATAGAAGAGCAAATGTAGGAGACTAAAAAACAATAGTTTCTGGTGTTTTACTGCACGGTCTAAAGACTATAAATAACGATAATGTTACATATACTTTATCTTTATGAAAAGAGAAGTTTAGAAATATCTTTAAAACAAAACATTAGATAACACCTATGTTAAGCAGCCTAAATTGAGTAACCTGTAATGCATGTGTGTTTCAAAATACCGCATCGTAATCTGTAAATATGTAGCTATTCTTTCTTAGTTACAAATACAATCCTACATAAGGAACTCATGCATAAATTCTCAAAAAATAACAAAAATATTGGTGTCATCCTTGTTCAATTCTTGTCTAGGCACGCATGTTTAAGGGGTATAACTTCTGACATTAATAAGGGGAAAAATATCACAACAATCCCCCTGTTCCATTGGCTACTAAAATCATCTTGGCCTGTCTTCTGCAATGATCTCTGAGTCTTAGGTACCAGAGTTGTAGCATAGTTGTAACAGACATTGGAGTCAACTTTAATTCCTATGCTGCACTCATGCCTTCTTCTAAACAAACAGGAAGTCTGGATTATTGTTTTTAAAGACTCTACTGCTATCATTTTTGTTAACATTTCTAATATATCTCAAATCTAGCCTCATACTCTTCTTGGGATGTATTATTTTATGCTTCTTTTCCCTCATAGGTCAAGCGGTCCTTCCAGTATTGGAGCATTCCGGTGGAGTAGTAGCTTCATTGATACTCAAATGCCACCTAGAGAATATCTTTGCAAGATCACTCACACACGTCTTCAAAACAACATGAATTTGTTGCAATCTAATTATTTGTAATTTCTTATTCTAGAAAACTAACATCCATTCTGTAAGTCTTAGTAACATTTGTGTATTTATATGGTTTTTTGTCTCAATTAATTTTTTTTACCCTTTTTAATGTCTCCCCCTCTTAGAGAATATTATTAAATTACTGTATGATTTTAAACTTTTATTGAACTTTTAGTTTTTCAAGTATACCCTTTCATTTAAATCATAAACTTACAGATGGGAACAGTGTTATTTTCTTTGTATTACTTTCATATATATATAATATACATATTATATATATATGATTTTTTTTACATTTCAAATGTTATGCCCCTTCTCAGTTTCCTCTCTGAAAACCCCCATCCCATACTCCCCCTGCCTCCACGAGAGTGCTCCCCCACCCACCTGCCCAGTTCCAACCCACCACCCTAACATTTCCCTAAGCTAGTTCATCAAGTCTTCACAAGACTAAGGGCCTCCTTTCCCTTTAATATTAGACAAGGCCATCCTCTACTACATATGCAGCTTGAGCCATGGGTCCTTCCATGTGTATTCTTTGATTGGTGGTTTAGTCCCTGGGAGCTTTAGGGGGTTCTAGTTGGTTGATATTGTTGTTCTTCCTATGGGATTGCAAACCCCTTCAGCTCCTTCAGTTCTTCATCTAACTCCTTTGGAGTCCCTCTGCTCAGTCTGATGTTGAGCTACATGTATTGATACATCTGTATCAATAATGCTCTGGCTGAGCCTCTCAGGACACATCCATATCAAGCTCCTGTCAGCAAGAACTTCTTGACATCAACAATAGTGTCTGAATTTAATGGCTACATATGGGATGAATCCCCAAGTAGGACAGTCTCTTGGTGCCCTTTTCTTCAGTCTCTGCACCACTTGTTGTCCCTGTATTTCCTTTAGACAGGAGAAATTCTGGGTTAAAATTTTGAGAAGGGTGGGTGGCCCCATCCCTTGACCGGTAGGGGCCCATGCCTAATCTCTGGAGATGGTCTCTATAGGTTCTCTCTCCCCTTTGTTGAATATTTCAAGTAATGTCATCCCCATTGGGTCCTGGGAGCCTCTTGCTTTCTTGACGTCTGGGATTTTCTATTGGCTACCTTCAGTTCCCCATCCCCTATTGCTACACATTTCTGTTCAATTTCCTGACCCTCTGTACATCTCCCCAGTCTCCTACCACACCTGATCCTGCCCCCTTTTTTCCTTTCCCCCTACTCTCTTCCTCCCAAGTCACTCACCTTCTACCTACCATAATTATTTTGTTCTTCCTTATTATCATAGATATTAATACATTCAACATCTCAATATATTACTTAAAAACTTTTGTTTGAGAAAGTAATCACTGTATTTTCTATTACCCAAATTTATACACAACACACACACATACACATGAACACACACACACACACACACACACACACACACATACACACAAGAAAGTTATATTACATGCATTAACACTGTTCTCCATAAGTACCATAGACTAATAAAAACTGGAGGCACAGGAAATTTCCTTTTGGTCAAGGTAGATTAACCAGTACAGTTTATTGATTAAACATTTGGTTGCCCCTCAGGGATTGAAGGCAACATTTTATTCCTGAAGAGCTGGATCCAACCTGAAATGTCTTGCTATAAGATACTATAAGATACTTAGCAAGTTGCAAAGAGGAAATAAATATTCCTACTTAGATGCTAGACCGATAACAAATACAACAATAACAAATACAACAAGATATCTTCAGAGGTACAATAAATGACAGTCATAAATTGGTGATCACCAATGGTTGTCTAAAGGGACTTAAGGCCCATTCAGGAGGGAAGTCACCACAGTAATAATAATCCTACTTAGGAAAGAAGCTTCCATTGTTGCTTTGCTATACCTGCCTAATTTCTGAGTACCTTCTAAGTCTTACATCCATAGACACATGTATCTCACCTATGTAGTATCTCTCCCTCCCCAATCAAAGAGGATTTTCTTTACAGCAAATGGAGACCGTCACAGAAAAAAACACAAGCAGACATAATACAGAAATCAAAGGATCAAGAAGAGCCAACCTCAATGGAAACATCTACATCACAGTTCCCATATCTACAGCTAATGAAACTTCACAGAAGATGGAGTGATAAGATTCTAAGGTCCAGAATGCCAAGATGTTTGCTATGAAACTATCTCTTAGAAACAGCTGCCCAAAGAAAGCAGTATGATGACAATATCAATAGACATGATAACATGAAACAGGGGAAATTTCATGGATTCCCTTTCATAGACAAAGAACTATGGGCAACTAAAGACCCCTGGAAGGAGAAGATTAGCCTCTTCCAGGAATGAGCCCTCTTAATAGTTATCCAAACAAAGTGGTCAGCCCTGAAAACAATATACACACAAACAGCAAAAATGGATACAGTAGTTTTTATTTATATGTATATCTATTTATATTTATATATTTATATAATATACATTATAAATACATATATGCATATAACAATAAAAGAAAGAGAGGACTTAGAGAGGGGACTATGGGAAGGCTTGAGGAGGGGTACCTTTAGAAACTGGAGGGAGAAAAAAGAAGGGGAAAGTGATGTGATTCTATTTTAATTAAAAACATTTTAAAATATATTAATTGCCTAGTGTGCCATTTTTCTGTAATTTGTTTTGACATGTTTTAATCGAGAACTTAAGTGAACATACGGCTTTCATTATTTGTCTGGAAATGAATGGGTATACTCAGTTCAGCATCAGCTTTTTAAGTTCAGTAACGGATTTTACTAACGGAAGTAAAGGCTAACTTTGAAAGTTCTAGAAAACCTTTTAGCTCTCTTTAAAACACAACTGATACTTCAGTGTCTAATCTTTTGATTGAAATGTGCAAATGTTTATTTTTAGCCTTCTTTGTGCCATTTTGAATCATGGAATTTTATGCCCAATTTCAATGATACAGACAAGGTTATGACAGTATAATTTATTCATTGAGTAGGCTACATAGCCAATTTAAATATTTCCTTTTATCCCTAATAGCAGATTGGTGCTTTGGACAGCCAATATCCCAGTAAAGGCAAACAAAAACAACACCAAGGATTTGTTTTGTTCCATTTATTTTCAATGTGCTTTAATTGCACAGGAACTTTAATTGAGCTGTAATTGCACTTTATTGCATGCATTTGTATGAATTAAAAAATACTCAAAGCAGAAGCCTGGTAGATGAAACAATTCCATGCATTCAGCAGTTGTCATAAAGAAAAGTTTTATTGTCAGCTTCGTTACCACTCCCGGACAACTTTTACGTGAAGAATGCAATGCAGTCACATTCTGCTCAACTGCTCTCTCATCTCAGACATTTTTTGTTCAGTCTCAGCTATTTTGTGCCCCATTCTCTCCTACAGAATTCAAACCTGTTTGAATTCTGTACAGAATTCAGGTCCTGTTGACTGTTAATTTTTTTTAAATGTAACTTTTTGGATCTCTGGTTCTTCAGCTTAGGATGCTACTGAATCCTCAGAGTTCTTGACTAGTTTTTTTTTTTTTTTTATTTCTTCTAGGTTTTATTAATTTTGCCCTCACTTCTGTGTCTACTTCCTCTCTGAAATTTATATCAGTTAGACACTTCATAGACTATGTGCTCTTGCTGAGACCTTAAATGGTATAACATCTTTACAAATTTATGAGCCTTTCTTTTTTCTTCATGTGTGTCTTTAATATACAATTTTAGATATAAATTGTACTCAATTAAGAACAAATGATCAGTTGACTGTATCCTGTAGATGATATTGTTTGTAGACTAAACTCTTCACACACTTTCCACACCAGAACTAATTAAAATGCAGCTGCACAACAAAGTGGGAAAGCATTGAGTTCAAATTCTCATTATTGCCTAGGCTATGCGCCAAACTCTTTTGATATTAATCTGTGTCAATATTTACCTGCTTAATTGAGCTAGGATGCAAGTCTTATTTTTGCATTAAGGAGAGCTACCACTAAAATTAGATATTACTCACATGGACAGATGAGGAATGAGCTGCCAGTGAGATATATCTCTCTATTCCTGAATAGAAACTTCTTTGGTTCTTTACATATTGTGGCCATGTATCTATTGGAATTTTACCACTGTAGATCTATGTTTTGTTTAGGAGTGCTCTGCATTCACTTTGTTCTGCCTCTTCTACACTCTTACCAGTTTCCCCTGCCTGTCCTAGGTGTATTCAGTGGCCAGCTTTTTCATGTTCAATAATTGTTCTTGTTTAGCCTTATACATTTATGTGTTCAATGGGCCGTCAGTTTCATTCCTTACATTTTAGCAGATGTAGCATTATCATGCTTTTCCCAAGTTCAATATTTGCAAAGCAGTAAACAGTTTATTGGCCATTCCTAATAAGAAACAATTCCTAAAAATTTTTATGGATTTTGCTTACAGTTTGCCAAGATCTGTTCAATATTCACAACCATTAATGTCATCCTAGCCAGGCACGAATAGCAACTGTTGAAGGGGAACTGCCAGGGCAGGTTATGTAACAGACCGAAGGGGAAAACTTATTGAGAGAGAATGGCAGTCTTTTCTCAAGGTATCATGTTTTATTTACAGTTTTCTGTATTTGGTATGTGCTGCGAATTATGACATTGATTTGTGCGTTATTAGGATTTGAATATAAAGCATATACCAAGTAGGTGTTTATATCTCTGTTTAAACCTCACACCTATTTTATCTTACATATTAACACGATCTCTAATTCTAGAAAATAAGTCACAACATTAAAATAGTTCAATAATATACGCAGAGTCACATAGTTGATATACAGTAGAGATATATTTCAGAGTAAGTCTCTGTTGCCCTAGAATTACGTTGATTTTTATAAATATTTTCTGGGGTATTGTGAGTGAAAATGGAGCATCTTCACCTATGGTTTTGTTAATATAACAATTCGGAGCCCACTAGCTACAGTCAAGGGACTTAGACAAATAGTGAATAAGGTAGATATAGAGTTAATTTTTAAGTATCGTTCAAACAATAAGAGTAAGATAATTAACTGAAATATACCATTTTTTCTAGTTGGACCAATTTTTCATGAGTTTCAAAGATGCTTTTTCAAACTGGCAAAGAGGTCATAGATTTTGCATTGCCTTTCTCATCTACCTGCTTCATTTCTGGAATGAAAGTCTGCTAATATCAAGGTTATCTTGTATCCATTAGAAAAAAACATATGTGACACTGTAAATGCCACTTATGTCAACAGCAAGTTGTCTTATTTTCTAGTCACACATATGTGAGGCTTTAGTTATCATGCCATCTACCATCTGCTTATCGGGAGAACAATTTTTCATGTATTTTAATAAAGTACATATTAAAGGAAGCAATTTATTGCTAAGGAAAGAACATGGGCATTCACATTTTCCCCTGGTAATTTCTCATCGTTAATTATTATTTGCCAGTTGAAATTTTGTTTCAGCATTGCATGACGGTACATATATTTTAATCAAGTGCTTAGGAGGCAGGGTTAGCAATATTAAGGCTACTTCTGCTACATAATGAGATCCTGTTTCAAACACAACAAGTAAACAAATGAACAAAAATCAAAGTTCATGGAATACAGTTTATCAGTGCAACAGATTCCCAGAATGTCTAAGTCCCTAGGTTATATTCTAACACCAGAATAAGAAAAAAATATTCTGATTTGGCTACCTCACATTTGCATAAAAGTATACTTATGCTCATATTAAAAGACAAAAACAGTATTATTATTTGTGGTTATTGTCATCCACATGTTTTTGGCTCTTATATAAGCTATATAAGTGTACGATGTCTAGTTGATAAATTATATTTTCACAATTTAAAGTGATTTGATTTTTCTCTTTTTATAAATCTAAAAATGAATAAGTATATCTGTACAGAGAACATTCAAGAGTGGGAGCATACTGGTACATCTTCCCAAAGCTTCGCCAGTTTTATCAAGTTCCCTTTTAGCTCAGACACAATGCTTCTAAAAGAGACGCCCTTTTCAGATCCATTAGTTATTGTCCCTTAATGAGGATAATCAATATTGACTCACCCTGAAGAAATCAGGATTAGATCATCCTTTTGACACTGAAATTTCCTGTAAACACTAGCTCCATTGTGAGTAATCTGGGAATGGAGTCATGAGTCTAAACTAGAAGTTTACTCACCCAGGGCCAGACATATTTTATTTTAATGTATCTTCCTCTATTATAAATTATTGGCTTCTGAAAATGCATTGTTTCACAATCTTTTTCTGTCGACAAAAAAAATATTCATGAGAGCAGTTTCATACCCTGGTGCAATGTCATCTTTCCTATACAAATGACTTGTCTGGCATTTTTATATTCTATACTTCAATTTCTTCCAACTCTGGTGTCAAAACAATTACCTGATTAAGGGACAACACAATGCAAATATGTGGAACTCTCACATGTTCAGGCTGGCTTTGGCATGTTTATTTATTTATTTGCTTATATTTTATTTATTTATTTATCTTTTTGGTAAATGTAAAGAACCCAGAAGGAAGCTGTGCTTTTGTGGACTGATGACATTTTTTTCCCCTGGGCTTTTCACTTGCTCTCAGGCCTGGCATACCTTGAGACAGCCAGAGCCACTGGTGAACCTTTGATCTCACTGTATTTAATTAGGGAAACCAACAGGATTTTGTGTTTGGAGGCCAGCGATGTGTAAAAAGCCATGTGTAATGTGAAGCCTGACAAATTGTAGTGAGTATTTTTGGACAGCCGACTTAGCGGGGCCTTTGTTGTCTGTGCACTGTCAGCTTTTGACTCAAACAGAGTAGATTAACATAAAAAGAGAATCCTCCATTCCTGGGGCATGCCTGGAAAGCATGAATCTGTCTCTTTTGATTCATTTTTTTTTTTCTTGAGCTAGGTCATGTACAATATAAAACCATTACCATTTATAGCCTGCAGGTTTTTTCTCTCTTACCTTGGCTTTATGTAAGTAGGTAGCTATCTGCTCAATGCTTAGTCTTCCCTTGTATAAAATAATATCAATTGCCACTACATATATGCCTTCTGAGGATTAATATACTAATTCATTTAAAACACATTATTCCATTATGTACTGTAACACACTAATTTAACTTATATTACACCTGCAATGGAATATAAATATGAAAAATATTTCTTTACAATCAGATGTGTCAATAACAGCAAGTAGGAGCCAAGTCATCAGGAAGAAATACACAGAACCCTTGTGTGCCTCACAGCTCCTAGTATATTTACCAGTTTTATCGATTTCTCCTTTTTGATGATATAATATCAACCATTTCATTTAATTTTATTGATAGTGTTGTCCCAACACTTAGCCTAACTTACCTGTCATAATTAATTGTTCTTGACTAAGTCATACTTCTCTTATTCAAACGGTAATTGCTTCTTCCTATTCATTTGCCTCAATAGATTTTATGCAGCTCACTTCACTGTTAAATGCAGAAACTGCAGTGCAGATGCTAAATTCCTGTGCACTATAGGTACAGTTTGATGGTTTTAAAAGTCTTTCTTTGTTATGGCTTAGGGACTATTGGAAATTTACAGGTGTTTTTCATTTCTTTTTGCATTTACAAACACACTGAAACACTCCAAAGGTGATCAGTATTGCATTATAAAATTTAACTCATTCTCTATTTTTTGACATTAGCAACATATAAAACGGGTATTTACTTTATTGCCTTTTTTTACAGGTGGCCAGTAATGACCTCCTGATACACCTTAGACTGTCTTTCCTTCTTGAATATCTTCATAAATTGCATTTCCATAATGCTTGGCACCGTAGGACAGAGGTTGCATTTCTAGCAATTCTTCTATTTCTGGGAAAGTGACACTTTTTGTATCTAATGTTATTGCACTAACCATTTGCTCTCAGTTTCCCTGAAGTTTACTTGTTTTAACAAACTTTCCCCGTTTTCATTTGTCCCAGTGTCTCTGTGGCACTGAATTCTTCATCACATTCTTAGTGACTGATTTCCATTAGATTTCAAATACAGAATTTTTCTGTTCTCCTTAAATCGTCTGGCCAAAGTGGGTTATTTACCAGCATACCTTATTTGCTGGATGCATAGATACTTTTCCAGTGAATCTTATCACTCAATGTGCTTAGATTAAGGTCATTCCTTTCATAGAATTATTTATCACCTGGATTTAACACGTACATTAATGATACTATTTTAATCTTTCTGGTAGAAGCTATCATTGGAATAAATATATTCCTACATATAGCAAAGCCTTGTGATGCTTGGGCTCAAATTGTTTCAGGTAATAAATGTATGTGTCCCTTCCTTTGTAACCAAGTCATAGAATTTTAGAGCTCAGAGACTTTGGAGATCTGTAATTGCTGTATTCTAGGAAAAATTGTCTCCAGGTTAGAGAAAGACTAAGTCAGGTTAAAGTCAATTTCTCTTATATTAAAAGGTGTCTAATGTTCTTTATATTGTCAAAGTATAAATTAACCCTATTCAGAGTCCTTGTAAGGGTTAGATAGCCTGTATTATTTCATTTAACAAGTATATTTGATATCTTTTTAAATGTTATCCTTGATCTCTTCCTACTATTTTACATATTGCATTATATTATTATCTAATAAACAAAAAGTATACATTTTGGTTATGTTAAAATATTATTAAATGATTTAAACTTTATAAAGAACAGACTATCAATTAACATAATAAGGTGTATTTTTTTCGGGTTGTTATGAATGTATACTCATCTTTCCAGGCTGCTATAATGTTTACATATTTCATATTTTAAATTAATTATTTTTAAACAAGCAATGTGCCTGAGTGTGTTTGTTTGTGTGCTTGTGTATCAAGTGCATGCAGATATCATCAGAGCTGAGAAGAGGGCATTTGTTTCTTGTAACTATAATTACAGGTGGTTGTGAGTTGCCCCAATGTAGGTGTAGGGAACTGAACCAGGGTTCTCTGCAAGATCAGAAAGTTCTCTCAACTGTTAAGGTGTCTTTTCATGTCCTCTCATACATTTTGAAAAGGGGAAATATATCCTAGAACCAATTTGTTAATTGGTTCCAACTCTTCTGCTTAATATTGTATTAATCTTCCCACGTACTTTACAAAGAGGTTTATAATAATATGTCCTTAAATTAATCATGAATCTTTACTTGTACTTTCTGTCATTTCGGGGTCACATGCCTGTATTTCAATCCTGCAGAGCAAACCAATTTTTTTCTTCATTTATAATAAAATGTTGATGCCATTATGGGATGGTGAAAAATGCATAGTATTTTAGCAAGAGCTGTAGTTCTCAACCTGACACATGTAACAGTGGCTATAAAGATTGCTGAAAAGATTCTGACATATAGTTCCATTATTGACAAGGGGCTTCACCATCTCTTGTGTTACATGGGAGTGTAAATATTAAGTAATAACAGTGTCTGCAAAGACAGCAGACACTGTGCTATAAAAAGGACAACTGATTTACAGGAAAGAATAAGAATAAGATGATTAAAGTTTAGAAAGGAAGTATCCATAGGGTGTGCAATTTTTCAACTCATTGATTATTTATGAATTTTCCAGCTTCTTAACATGAATTTAGTAAGGTCTGCTTGACAGAGTGTATGTCTCATATCTGATTTGATTACAGGTGACTTTAGATTAGGGAGAGTATTTCTCTAAGAGTAGTTGGTCATAGTACTAACAATCAAACCCAGAGGAGGCTTTGGTCTTTTTTCTAAATCAAATGTTTCATTTATACATAACTGGATTTTCGTAGAAATTGAAATATTTGATGCAGGGTGGTTCAGACACAGAGTTAAAGGAATTCTTGGGAAGGCTTCAGAAAGAGTACACCATGGGCTCCATCTTAAGCTTAAACAGTTCACAATGTTTTCTCTCTGATGCATCCCAGCCTCCGCATTAGGCACCAGGGGAAAAATATCACCCTAATCACAAAATAAGGAGTAGTTTGTGCCATCTCTGAACTGTCATTGATCTGTGGATGTTTGAAAATGCTTTTCTTAAATTTCCTAAGTGAATGAAGATAAAATATCATCTCATGCCACCTGAACTTACTGACACAACTGGAGAAAATTAAAGCCTCCTTTCGTAGTATTTTAGTAAATAAAATTATTTTTAGTGGAATTAATGAGTATTAATAAATCTAGAGTTAGTCTGTGCTTTCTTATGTGTAAGGCTAATTTTAGCCTACGAAGTAAAATTTTGTCTTCAGATTAATAGTCTTGTGGTTTTATTTAGGGAGATTATGTTTTTAGAAATTTTCTTTGAGATATAGACACACACACACACACACACACACACCATGTTTAATAACTGAAGAATGTATTGTGCTTAGAAAGGAACTAATTGACAATATTAGAAACAAAAGTTACATGGACATACCCTGTAGGCATAAAGTTTTTGCACATTGTGTAAAGATTATCTTGTGCTATTCAAATGCTGATTTATCTGCCCTCATATCTTGTTGCAATCTGGACAAAGCAATGTGATACTCTCAACATCTATTGTGTAAGCAATCCTTACCATTTATTCTCTGTCTTGTCAATAAAAACTGATCAGCCAATGGCTGTGAAGATGAGAGAATAGGACAGGACTTCTTCTAGCCAGGATATTTGGAGAAAAAAAAGAGAAAGGGGGATTCAGCCGCAAGGAGAACATCATGGAAAAACATATGAAGCCCAGAAAGCTAGACCAATATTAAAATCCAAGTATCTCAGGGATGTTGGCTGGGAGGTAGCCACATTAGATTAGAGGATTAAAATAACTAAATGACTGCCCAGATATAGTATAGTAAAGCTTGATTAAATTAATCTTGTTTTCTCTGTGTCATTATTGGTGAATGAGCTAGCATAAAGAAAAACATCAGCTGTATTAACTACTGCAAACATTTACATTAAAATAACTGTTACAGTACCCTGTATCAGTCAGGTTTCGCTAGAGAAACAGAACTTATATATAATTAATCTCTCTCTCTCTCTCTCTCTCTCTCTCTATATATATATATATATATATATATATATATATATATATATATACACAGATAGATATCATATATTCAGGTGATTTCTTAGAAGGGCATATAGACTGTGGTCTAGTTGTCCAGCAATAGCTGTCTACTAATAGAAGGTCTATGAGTCTAGTAGATATTCAGCCTATGAGGCTGGATATCTTATCTGGACTTCAGTATTTGCCAGAATCCTGAAGATATGAGCTCTAATGTCAATGAAGAAATATATTTTCCAGAAGAACTAGAAGGCAAAGAAAGGGCTTCCTTCTTCTGTGTCCTTTATACAGGATGCCAGCAGAAGATATGACCCAGATTAAAGGCTGATCTTTTAAAATTCTGCATCAGAGGTGAGTGGTTTCACTTCAAATGATTCAACAGCAACAACAACAACAACAGTCTCACAGGTGTGACATCCATTTAGATTTAGTTAATTCCAGATGTAGTCAAGTTGCTAATCAAGCATAGCCATCCAATACCCATTTACAGTATTTTGGAATCACATAATTAGGCTTACTACATAAAATGGGTCTCTCCTCATACTTATCCACAGTAAAATTGCAGTTATTTATAAGATATACTCAGAGAAGTAGCCTCCTTAAGGAGCTTATGGTAATCTTTATAGAGAATGACACAGTTAGAAAAAAGAAATTCTTCAAATTCACAGGTCTGAGAGAGTGGAAAATGTGACAAATCCAAGACATAACTGTATCTTGAAGATACTTTTTACTTTAAGCTCAAAATTTTGTTGAATTTTATTTTCTGTCAATGAATTAGTCAAACCTATTGTAAAACAATCGCATATCACTCATGGAACACGGAGAACTGCATCTTTCTTAGCCACTTTATTCATATGAGATTATATTGCTTATTTTCTGAGTTGACCCAACAAACTGCTTGAGATAAGACAATTTTTTTCCTCAACAAGATCAGAACACTTAAAATTTTGATTTTATGTTACTTTTTCAGAGTGCAAAGCATTTTCTCCTTTAGTATTTTATTTTAGCTCTCAAACAGGATCCCGAAAACATTTTGATTTAAGTATAATTTGTATTCAAATGTTCATAGTCATTAAGGTATTTGACCAAAGCAACCCAACTATTAGGTAACAAAGCTGAAGTTTCAAATGAAACTTTATAACATGTTTGCTCAGCTATCTTTTCATTCATTAAAAGTTCCTCTCTTGAAACAAGAATTCTTTAACTACTGAGACTCTGTAATAAAAACTAAGTAGATGAAGTCAATGTACTCTTGAAACTGCTATACTAGTAAGTTGAGAGCAATTATAAATGAATATTTTCAAGTACAAAACGTTTCCATAGACATTTAGACTGAGCCATGTGATTGAAATTGACTGAAGAAGAACATGTTTGTTGTATAATAAAATATCTCTTTGGGCTGAGTTGCTGTTAATGGCAGAAAAAGAAAAGAAAAGTTTTAAAAATATATTGATGAGGATAGAAGGTTTCAGCTTAACATTAAGCCATTTTTTTTTATTCTCCTACTTCCAATTTCATCACCTGAAAAATGAAGACATTTTTACTTTCTGTTGTAAAATATTCATTTACTCATCATCCATTTCAAGAACCATGAGTGATTTACAATTATATAGTAAATAACAGAATGCAGGAGCTTATTTTTCTAAAGTCCAGAGTCTATCTACATTCATATTATTAAGACATCTCATATAAAAAAGAATGAATAGAACAAGATTTTGTGAGGAAATAGGTTGACTTATAATATGGCAATTAAAACCTGCCAGAGCTTAAAGTTTTTGATGAGAAGATGGGTTTCTGATCTAATTTATATGGCAAGCGATAAATGAATAAGAAGTGAGTCCTGGTGTGGTAGAGGGTCTAGAGCAATGTAAATACTTATTGGAGCCCATATTAGTCCACTTATCTTATTATACCAAAATATCAGGAATGGACTGTTATGCATGTCTCAGTGGTTAAGAGCACTGATAGCTGTTCCAGAGGACCTGAGTTTAATTCCCAACTGTTTGACAACTCACAATGCTTTATAACTTCAGTTATAACTTCTTCATGCCTCTTTAGGCACTGCATGGATGTAGTACACAGACATACTTTCAGGAAAAGATTCATAAATATCAAATAAAAATAAATAAAATCTTAAAAAGATATACCAAGTCAGCATATATGGAGGAAAGACTTAATTAATTGAGAGTTTTGGAGCTCCAGGCTATGATCTCTGTGATGGCTCAGCTGTGTGTTGATGAGGACCTCTTGAAAATGATACAACTGAATGTCAGAACAGAGGGAGAGGGTGGTATGAAATTAGATTTATGCAACAAACACTTTGCAAACATTACCATTGTGTAAAATTCTAAACGAAAGGAGAAGTAAATTATTCTGAATCTCAAATGATTGATAGGTTGTGAAAATATTCATAACAACATCCTGGTCATGTTTGTTTTGGTTTTCTATGGAATATAAAAAATGGATAAAGACAAAATCTATGATCGATAATCAGGCAAAACACATAGAGAGCAGAAATAAGTGTAGACCTTGTACATAGGAAAAGTTATGGGATCAAGTGGCTGACTGTACGTGGAATGTAAAAGAGAAGATAGAGTGATCAGGTTGACTACAGAGAGCTTGGAATTGAAATCATGTAAAATGGGGGTTCCTCCTACGTTGAGGTTGTCTACATCTATATTTATACTGTTTGGACTTCATTTTCATATATTTGGATTTCTAGAGGTATTATGTCTTCCACAGTAAAATGGTTAACAAATGCAGAAGCCACTTCCAACCCTCTGAGTGAACACCCAACCCTCTATGGAGTGTTAACACACACTTGATATGGCATCTACTCTTAAATGTTGGACTCAGGAACAGATCTTCATTTTACAATTTATTTTTCTATCTCCCTTCCTTGATACCAAAAGTTAGTTGGAAGCCACCACACAAGTAGTAAATCAAAAAATAAACAACAAACAAATAAAAGAGCAAGAACAAGAAAATGCAAGTTCCCAGTCCCAGAAATATAAAGCAAAATAGAGAAGGCAGCTGTGTGAGTAACAGACAAATTCCTTAGTGAAACAGCAGGCAGACAAAAGGAAGTGAGGAGGCAAATACTGATGTGTGAGGGGAAAGAAAGCAAAGCAGGCCAGCACACACACTCACACCCCCACACACACCACACACACACACACTCACACATACACACTCACACCCACACACACCACATACACACACATATATCTACATCTATTTTTCTATCAATCTATCAATTATCTATCTATCTATCTATCTATCTATCTATCTATCTATCATCTATGCCACAAAAAGAAATGTGAGCAAGAGGGAAGAAAGGTAAAGCTATAAAAATCACGCATTAAGAATATGTTAGTTTTTAATTTTGAATAATCATGAAAGAGCTTTTGTAGAAGTTTCTTCACTGAAAATGTGTGCTTGGTTTATTAAAGCAAGGATGAACAAACTGTACTGAAGTGGATCATTGGCTTTCCTGTGAGGTGATGTCCCTTCCAACTGTGGCATTGTTCCAAAGTCCATGATACTAGTTGATTATCTCAGAGCAAGAGCCAATTGATTTTCTCAATATTGCCCACATAGAAATGAAACTGAACAGTTCTGAGTCTCATATAATGGCTTTCACTTATGATCTGTCTTTTAAGGTCACTACTTTGTTAAACTTCAAGAGGACAAAGAGATGCTTTGGGAAGGCTGTGTTTAAGTATCACCTGGTAGAAAAGTTTGTGGTAGGGAAAAACATTATTTAGTCATTTATTTCATTCAGTAGTTGTGTTTATTAATTCTTTGAGTTTGTCAAAGCATCTCACATGGCCCAGTTTAACATAAAATTTCTTATGTAGGGGAGGTTGGTCTCCTGACCCTCTTGGTTGCTATCTCAAACCACACTTTATTTTTATCACAATAAGTAAAATTAAAGCTAAAAATCACATAATTCCTATGTCAATGTTCAACACTGACTTTAGGTAAGAACCCTATATATATACACACACACACACACACATACATACATATACACACACATACACACACATGTATATATTATATATGTATATATTATATATATATGTATACATACACACACATATATATGGATAGTATCATATATATACATTCACAGATGACATATATGGAAATATCAAACCAAATGATATATATTCCAAGACAAATCTGTCATTTAATTGTTAAATCAGTCAACAATATTTTATTGTAATATAAAATAACTTAAAAGATAAATATACTTAGATTTGTGGATGGAATAGAAATCTACCGGGTATTTATATTTGAATCATTCTTTGTTCTGTTACTTAATATTATGCTATTTGCTTTTATTCAGGGTGTTCCAAAAAATTAATGCATTTGAGAAACAATGCCTTCTGTTATTTGACACTATTAGTCTAACTTCTTTCCTAAATATTTTGTACTAGACATGTTAAAAGTCACAGTCAACATACTGGGAAGAATATGACATTGACTGTTATAGTGAACAGCATCTTCTGTGACATTTTTAGTTCCAGTTTGTTTATAGGCTATAAAGTAGTCACCTTGTACAATTGTTGCTTAGGCTCAAAACAATGACTATCACCTTTGTTTTTTTTTTTGAAATGTAGCAGAGGACTAGCCTCAGTGGGAGTGGATGCACTTAATCCTGTAGACTTGATGGCCCAGGGAAAAGGGATGCTGGCAGGGGTGAGGTAGGGGTGGGGGGAGCACACTCTCAGAATCAAGGGGAGGAGAGATGGTGTGAAGAACTCTGGAAGAAGGGACCAGGAACGGGGGCAACATTTAGAAGGTAAATAAATAAAATAATTAAGTAAGAAAAAGAAAAAACTTGAAAGTCAAAAGAAAAAGGTAAAGGTTATAACCAGCCCCTGATACAGTATTCCAATGAATTCATGAAGTAAACCTGAAAAGAAAATTTCTTCTCTCAAACTCCTAATATTTTATACTTATCATTGAAACAAAAAGGAATATGAAATTTTGTTGAAATGTAATTTTGGTCAGGGGGTGGTGGAACAAGCCTTTAATTCCGGCACTTGGAAGGTAGAGGCAGGTGTACTTGTGTTTGGAGGCCAGCCTGGTCTACAGAGTGAATTTTAGTATAGCTGGGGCTACATAGAGAAACCGTGTCTCAAACACACAAACCAAAAGCAATTTTTTTCTCTGCCTTCAAGCTGGATCAGCAGGTAAAGGCACTTGTTGCCAAGCCTAAGAGCCTGAGTTTACTCTAGGGAACCCACACACTACAAAGAAAAAACCAACTTCCACAAGTTGACCTCTGCCTCCCATACTCATTCCCTCTTTCCTGGATAAGTAGAAACAGACAAGCATGGGTGTGCACATGCACACACACACATACACACAAAATACATTTATAAAAATCTAATTTTCATGGAGCAAAATAACAAATACTTTTCATTAAAGAAAGGAGATGTCTATAAACTAAATGGACACTGGATACCACTAGGTAACTACAACTCCCTTGTGGAGATAATGGTAGACTTTCTCCATCTTACCATTCTTCTGGTAAGCAGGATGATAGTGTAGACCTCAGTGCATATATGGCTTGATAGGTCTGCAAAGCAGCTGCTCAGCTTTTTTTCTCTGTTACCTATTTTAAGGATGGGTAGGGATACATGTCTGATTTCTAGAGTTACAGCCCTCATTCTACAGTTGGGGAATTGGGTTGCCACCCTGACTCAGAATTGCTATTTAATAATAGTTTTATGATACATTTTTGTTTGTCTTAAAGTGTTTCCAAATATTTTCTTATACAAGAAATATAATTTTTATTTTTGTTCTCTAACAGTTTCATAGTAAATTCTATTGAGTCTCACTCTCTAGTCGCTTATCCTTGTAATCCCCTCTGTTCTAAAATTTCCTTTCCCACATTCATGCCTTTTTGTTCTGTGGTCACCTGTCATTAAGCAGGACTATCCATGTGACGTTATGCTTTGAAACTGTATGTCGGAGCCTAATGGGTGAACTTTTGAATATACAACTGAATATAATGTCTGCCTCTTCCCCAGAATCTACTAATATTCAATACAGGAGAAAGGGGCACTATACGTTATTAGCTGAGTCATGATTGGCTCTTGATGGGCCCATTTTTACTCAAGCCCAGTGTACTTAATCTCATCAGTTGTGAGCTCATGATTGACTACATCATGCCCTGAGGATAGCCTCTCCTTATCTACCACCTGGTCCACATTATTCTCTGAACTATAGAAAAGGTGAAAATAAAGTGTCTATTTAAGCTTGAGCACTAAACTCACAGTTATTCCCAGTGTCTTGAGCAGCATGGATTTTTTTGTACTGTTCAATGCAAAAAGCTTATCTGGTTAAGAATGTGAGTAACATTTTCTATGAAGATAAACAGACATGTTTAGAATGCAGTTTGATTCTATGTTATTTTACCTAAAGAATAGTAGTGTGCTCTACCCTAGGATCTATGATCTCTCCAGTAATGGATTGTTATTAGGTTTACAGTGCCGGGCATGTAATTCCTCCTTGAAACAGTTCAAATATTGAGAATTTTCTTATGCTCATATCAGTCATGACCCTGATGTGCCAGTCACTGTGTCTTGCCTTGCAGACTTCATATAGTTCCTAGCATATAGAGGGGGTGTTGCTAAACTCATATCAAAAGAGCTGAAGGTAGGATCATATATACAAAAAGAAAATGTGCTTTTTGTCTTTTCAGGCCTGGGTGACCTCACTCAGTACTTTTTCCTGTTTGATACATCTATGTGCCAAATTCATTGTCCTTTGCACTTTAAAAAATTTCATTAGGTATATTTATTACATTTTGGGGCCTGCGTGACATCACTCAGTATTTTTCCAGTCCTATCCATTTATCTGTCAAATCCATATATTCATTTTCCTCTGTGTTTTAATAATATTTCACTATGCATATTTGTCATATTGTCATTAACTATTTATCTGTAAATGGACATCTAGGATGACTCTTTTTCCTAGTTGTTGTGAATAGAGCTAGCATGAACATAGACAGTCAAGCATTTCTCAAGTAAAATATAAAATCCTTTGGGTCTATGCCCAAGAATTGGGCTGCTCATCATTTGACAGACTACGTCTGGTTTTGTGGGAAAACACCCTGATTTCTGTAGTGGTTACACCATTCTATATTCCCATTAACAATTAATAAGGGGTGCCCTACAAACTCTCCAGTGTCTGCTTCCATTTGATGCCTTGAGAGTAACCATTCTGATTGGGATGATATATGAGCTTAAGTTGTTTTATTTTTTTCTAATTTTCATTTTCCTCTTTGCAAATGATGTTGGACATTTTTGGTGTGTTTATTAGTCTTAAATATTAATTTGTATTTTCAATGTGGAGAACTTTCTATTAAGTTTTTCTGCCCATTTTAATCGAGTTCTTTGTTTTCCTGATGTATAGTTCTTTCTCTATCATTGTATTTCTAGATATTAATTGTCTGTTAGACATGTAGCAGGTAAATATTTTCTTTCATTCTATAGACTAATGATTTACTTGACTGACAGATTTCTTTGCTATAGATAAATATAACTTCATTAATCCAAGTTGCCAGTTAAGGGCCTCAGGCTCATTTGCTGTGACCAGAGTCCTATTTAGATAGTCCATGCCTATGCCTGTATCCTATTGTTTGATACAGTCCATGCCTATGCCTGTATCCTATTGTTTGATACAGTCCATGCCTATGCCTGTATCCTATTGTTTGATACAGTCCATGCCTATTCCTGTATCCTATTGTTTGATACGTTCCCTCCCAGCACTTTACACGCTTTATGGTGAGGTCCTTGATATATTATGGCATGTGCAAAGCAGGAATAAAATGTATTTTGCTTTCACTTTGACCACATTAAACCAAAGTCATGGCAAAACACCCTTTGAGTGGTTTCATTGCATTGTTACTGTTTTTCCCTTTTTCCGCTGCTTGATAGTCGAAAGCAGTAACCCTGAGCTAATGTAAGAGACTTTCCTATTGCTCACATGGACCTCTGAACAGGAAGCTTCATCTTTCTCCATG
Organism: Rhynchomys soricoides; assembly: GCA_019843965.1. Taxonomy (NCBI): domain Eukaryota; kingdom Metazoa; phylum Chordata; class Mammalia; order Rodentia; family Muridae; genus Rhynchomys; species Rhynchomys soricoides. The sequence continues at coordinate 9,362,393 of JADRCH010000047.1, forward strand.
TGGGTTCTTGGAACCCTACCCCCAGCAATTGAAATCTGCTGCCGATTCACTGAATTTCCACTGAATGGTGACATACTGAGAAATATAACAGGATCTCAGAGGCAATATTCACATACCTATAAAGGAAACACATGAGGTTGAAATTTGACATGCTTGCCCTTCCCCACAGTGCTGGGAATTTACAATGCATTGTTCAAAGTGCTTACTGGGAAAATCTTGAGAGCAAGTGTCAGTGAAGATGGCAAAAAGAGCCCATGTAGATTTCTGCAGTGTATGTTATAGACTGAACCATCTGTCTATACCTGTGTATCTCTAAAGATGGTTACTATAGTTCTCTAGAGGCAACTGAGTGTGTATTTACTCTTTTTAAAATTGTAATTATTTCCTTCTCTCTCTCTCTCTCTCTCTCTCTCTCTCTCTCTCTATATATATATATATATATATATATCATAGAAGAATTGAATATATTGGTCTTTGTATTTACAGAGAAAAGATAGATACAGTATCATTGAATTTTTTTCATAACCATGAAGTTATCAAATAATCTTGAGCCCCGCATGGTAGGCTTGAGATATGAGCAAGATTCATTCTTTCTCTGAAGGAATAATATAAGTGGGTTATTTATCTTCCTGAACTAATATACAGTAGATACAAGAGAAACTAATTACATGGCATGGATACACAGATATTTTTTAAAGATTCTGAAGCTTGACATGGGTATGTTTTAGAAATTGTCTCACTATTGGGCACTTAATAGGATTGAGTTTCAGACCTCTTGGGAAGCTAGTACTTATTTTATGCCTGAAATTAAAACAAGACTTTCAGAGCATTTGTGGTTTTTCTAAAGATTATCTTTGTGGTATTTGATGATATGTATATGTTGACCATAATATTTTATCCTTATTCTTCTGGTATCTTATCACTGTTTACTATGTTTAAAAAGATCACAATGCTGCATCTTCCTCATACTCTATTTTGAATATGTTTGTGACATAATGATGTTCATTGTGACTTTCTTGATTTCCATGAGATTATAATATGATAGTCCACATTGAGATCTGGCCACAGCTATATTATTATACTTGAAACTGTTAAAGCATACAGGTTCTGCTGGGTTTTAGAATAGCAATTTTCAGAGAAAGTCCAAACCGTTTCCAACAATTCATCTTCCAGAAACTTTGCAGGTATCATTATTTCTGTGCAATATAAGGATCCCAGTTTGTTGCTTGAGATTAATACCACAAGTTTTGAAACATTATTTTCAATGAGGAAAACAAGAAAATTATTAAATGAAGAGTGAGGATTAAAGGGTTTGCAGTCTTATAAAAAACAAAGCAGTAATAAAGTTTACTGTTGCGCTGGGTAGCATGGACCAAAAGAGAGTATCAATTCAGTAGAGTTCAGTTAGTGTGCCTTGACAGATTTAATATTTCAGGTCAATATACTGAACTATAAGATCTGAGTATCCATCTAAAAGTTGTAAGGCAGCCAAAAGTTATATCAACTTTGGTGGTGATATTTCATTTCTTTTTGAGCAGAACAATTACAAGACTACAAAGATAAATTACTAAAAATTCTTATATTAAACTGTTCTCTTTTGGCCATTTGGCATGGACTCTTGATTTGTGTGATAGAGTTTCGTTTCTCAGGAGTCCTCCAAAGGGATGCTGATAAGTTCCATAGGAGGTGAAGGTAAACTATTACAGAAAATGTCACCTTCTGGGTGTTGGGTGGATTAGGTTTCTTTGACCATAAAATATTGATGTAGATGTCAATAAAAGCAATAATACCGAAAAAGGTAGGAACTGGTATTTATTATGTATCTGCTTGAATCCCTGTAAAAATGGTTACATATATTTTGTTCTGTTATTTAAATGGGATCAAGATTAAATTTAAATTGATTGAAGCAATGTCCCTTATGTCCCAAGTATTGTGCCTTATATATGAAAGACATCAAGTATTTATTGACATTTTCTCTTGGATTTAGCTGGAGAAGAAAGAGCAATTCAGAGTTTGAGTTTTGAGTAAGTTCCTCTAGGTTGCAATGCTAATTCAAATGTTAATGAGCATATCTGCAGCAGCATTCAATTTTAAATAATCATATTAGGAAAACTGCAGTAATTAAGTATGTCTTCTATTATCTATATTTTAGATGGTGGAAACTTTGCAATTTATTTTTGTTTTGTGGGTGATATTACGTTAGGTGGAGGATTGCAAAGATCTCTTGGCTCAGGATTTATAATGAAGACATAATTACAATTAATGTTTTCTGCTGTGAAGTAATAGCCTATGCCAATGCTTATTGGGTCATGTGTGTATGTGCATGTCTTGCACATGATTCCCTTCTATCATGAAGCATGCAGACAAAATCACCAGGAGAATAAACTAACAGGATCTAACAATGTGGTTTGAAAAGAGAGGGTACAGTCTAGTACATGACAGATTGGCACTTTGTTTCGAGCAGGAGATGGATTGACCTATAGATTTTACTCAAAACACTAATGTGCAAGGCTGCAGGCAGAGAGAAGCATTAAGTTATCAAGATGGATAGGCAAGAAGGACGTATTTCCTGGGTCCTACTTTCTTCAAGATAAATGGAGTAGTGGAGAGGGAAGGAACAATGGGCAGTGAACAGTCCTGGGAAGTAGAATTTGTCAGATGTTTGCTGACAGAAAATGCAGGCAAACATCTCAAATCTTTCTTCTTCTTCTACTCCAGAAAACGTGATTGTTTTAAAATATGTTATAGACTTTCATTAAATACTAACTATTATATTAATTGTTTTGAACAATTAATATAATACTTACTCAGCTATTACTTGCTTGTTTCTCTAATAAGTTATATAACAATAAAATATTATAATAAGTTAATAAAAATATTGTCGAGTAGTACTTGGAATAGACAAATGTTACTTGGACCCCAACTCACTTGTCAGAAAATTCCACATTTACTATGCTTTTTTTCTTTTATTAAGCATTTCAGCATATATAATCATGACATAGTTATAAGCATATTAATTAAGCTGGTGGATTAAAAACATACAAAAATGTTCCTTTTGTAATAGTGACTATGGTAAGTTACCATCTATCATATGCAAGAGAACATATGCACCATATTTTCTTCACACTTTTACATTTAATTTAGTGTGTATGTTTCTATGCATTGTATACGTGCCTGAAAATGTATGTTTGTGTGTGTGCATGTGTGTGTGTGTGTGTTTTTATGCCTGTGTATGTTTGTGTTACTATACATGTGTTACTGCACAGGGTATATGTTCCTGTGCATGTGTGTGTAAGTGCCCACTGCCATCAAGAATCAAAGATCCTCAGATGAGATGGTTTAAAATTGTTGAAATAATTATTAATGAGTGTATGAAATGCACATGTACTGGGGTTTCCACACATGAATAGTCATATGATGGGAGTAAGAAGTTATGCTGGATTTTTCTTTCCTGTTTTAGTCAGCTGGATGTGACCAAGCTTCACAAGTGCTCTTCTCTTTTTATCCAAAGAACTAGTTGGGGCTTCTTTTTCCATATTGAAACTTCCAGTTTTCAACAGAGAGGGAGAACATGTTAGGTTTATTGGGTCCTACCCCAAAAATTGCCCCAGTGTCTTTCTGTCACATTCTGCTGGCTCCAAGGATTCACAGAAGCCACCCTGATTCAACGGTGCAGAAACCACTTGCATGTATTCATAGAAGAACCAAAAAATTGGCAATGTTGAATCATCAACTTAGGAAGAAGAGAAAGAGCAACATTTTGATTAATCGAGCAGGCTTATCTTGTGTCATCTGTCCAGAGTTATCTTTATTTAAAAATTAGTATTTAAAAATGTTAATTTATGTCATTGCCTTTAAGACCCAGGGTGCACAGAGTGGAGAGGTGTGGAGCCCAAGCATGTCAAAGAGCATGATAAAATGCTGTCTTTTGGTTATAACATTCCTGTCACAACTAGTAACATACAGATTCTTCACTACACACAATGACTTATCAAAAGAAAAAGAAAGACATGGGAGTAGGAAAGGAACTGCTTGGAGAGACAAGATGGCAGACAGGATGCTTGATGATGGGTGGGGGCTACACTTATCTATGGACCAATGTTAAGAATGTAGTTTGGCATTTCTAGTTTAGTAAAGTGTTACATTTAGTTTATCCTCCAGAATCCATGACTTGACTAGCTATAAGTAGTTGGGTCTGTCACTGTTTCTTGGCCTAATTTTCCTCTTGTAAAGTAGGTCTTAAGAAGGGCCTAATTTTGAATATGTTTGTCACTTTCAAAATATGTCTCTCATGACCACATCTTGAAACACTCAAAACTAAAACTACAGAAATAATCTTTTGTCCTCAAATCTTACTTTTTAGACATGACTGTTTCCATGAGCTACATCATTTCTGCATTATATGAATTATTTTAGAAATTATTTCAAGATTCCTTTAATTTACATTTCATTTGCTATCTTTGTTGTTGAGAAATTATTTCTGAGTAGCATTATTTATATTCAATAATAATAACCTCATCCCAAGCTCCTTGGTCCTTTTCAAAGATTTAATTTAGTCTTTGATTTTCAGGGTTTCTACACTGATGTAGCAAAGTAAAAGGCTCTATTCCTTCCTGAGGAATTAAAAACAAATTCCTTTTCGAGTTTGTTGCACTTCAACATGTGCCTTGATTCTTTTTAAAATACTGATTGTGCTTCGCATTCTTGTATAGAACAGAGAATACTCATTTATGTTTTGTTTTGCTGTGCTTTCTTAACTTTTAATTTCATGACTGTAAATCATTTTCTAAAGCTTGTGGCTTTCACACTTAAATTTGCTTCTGCCCCTCAGGTCAGGTTATATTGTTTGCTTTTATTGAATCTTGTAAGTCATGTCTCATCTTCCTGCATCCTGAGTGGTTTTGATTAAAAGTTGGATATCATTTAAGAAGACTGTGGAACTAATATAGCATTCTTGATGATGGGATTTGGTTGCTGTTTCCTTGAGTAGAAAGAAGCTGAAGTTAAATCCTTGTGGGTTGAAATTCTAAGGCAGTTTACATTTTACACAATTAGGATTTGCTCAGCCTTAATTAACATGGATCTCTGTGGATAGACCCATGGGTCCTGGAAACCTAGTGGGATTATATGCAAATTATCTCAGGTGAGTTTGTTTGAAAGAGCATGGATCTTTGAAGAAAAGTTTCAAAGATACCAGAGCTGATTATATACTTGTTTGCGTGATGGATTATCCAGTCTTGGCATGTTTTAAATTAGATATATTTAATGGAGATTTGAATATTTGATGGATTTAACAACAACAGCAACAACAATAAACAAAAAAGCACTTGCCACTGTCTGTAGATATCCATTTCTAATTTAATTAGCTTTGCTTTGTGCACTTTTAACTAGTCTGCATCGTAATTGTTAAAGATTCTTCTACAGACTAGGAAAAGAGAGAACAATGTTAAAGAAGAAATACATGTAGTGTGGAATAAGTAATCCAATAGAGAAGAAAAATTTGAGGAATGTATTGATAATATACCTGCTGAAATGTGGAATGTCTCTCCTTAGAGTAACACAAAGCCATTTGACGAGGAATGTGTTCCTTCTTTCTCTGATGTCCTGTCCTTTCAAGACTAGAAATATCTTTGTGTATTAAAAATCTTTATGAGTGTTTCATCAACCTAAGAAAGGATTCACTTGCATTAATAAATACTGTAGTCTACTTTGATGCAATATCCATGCATTTGATACTGATTTTACTTTGCGATCCCCGATACCTATGGTAAAGCTAAAAAGTAATTTAAAATGATAATATGAGATTATATAAAATAGGTGTTTTGCAACTATGCACATTTAAAAATATATGAAATGTATGAAGGATGGTACAAAATAATTGCTAAAGCCAAATATTTCATTTTACAAATTGGGGGGACTGTAGATGAATTTTTCTTGCGGTCCTTTAATCAAGTTTTGAATAACACCTAATGAAGAAGGACACACAGCATAAGCCCTGTTTTTATAATTCAGAGCATTCCACTCCTATTAAAACTTTTTTTCAAAATTGTATTTCAAAATTACTTTTCTTGTTTTATATTCACTCATAGGCTAATCTGAAACAGATATTTAAAATTAGTGTTCTTATTATCTACCTGACTCATAATTAAAATTGTATCCACAGCTTACAGGTTTTGATATCCTATAAAATTCACCAGTGATGATCTTAAAAGTTCCATAGTAGTTGTCCATAAATATGTTTATTTTATTATGTTAGCAGACTCGTTGTCCTGCAATTTATATAATATGAAAAACAAGAGTCATCAGTTGGAAAATATTGTATTTATATTAAATAGAGTCATGTGTACCAGTGTATTTGTATGTATACATGTGTGTGTATGTGTGTGTGCATGTATGTGTACGTGTGTTTATCTGTGTTGTGTGTGTATGTGTATTTGTATATTTATGAGTTTGGGTGTGTAAGTGTGTGTGTGTGTAACGTATATGTGGTATATGCACATTTGAATGTTTTCTGCTTTTTCACTCTCTGCCTTATTTCTTTGAGAGACAGGAGCTAAACCATCTAAAAATTTATCTACAATATGAAACTCTTTCTTTAATAATTGCTTTTGTGCCATCTTTCATATAGCCATTATTAAAAAGTGCATAGCTACATGGCAAAGCGAATTTTCTCTAGTCTTGTGTTGGCACTTCTGTTTTGTACCTTTCCATTGGCAGCATTCAGCAATCTCCAGTGATGGTCCACTGCACTGGGTTGTAGGTTCGGGTACACCAACGCTTTCTTGAGGACTGAGGAACATAGCTCAGCTTCTCATGCTCATTCTTATCCTCATGTACTCTTATTTGCTGAGCCACCTCCCAAGGAGTAAACCCCTATTTTAAGCTAAAATCCTTTGCTTTGAACATTGGATCTTGTGCCCTAGAGCTATATCAATAGACCTAGAATGAAACATATGTTTAAGTCTGTATATATGTACACACACACACACACACACACATATATATTCTATCATTCTAAAATTACAAACTAAATGTAATTCTCTACGTTAAGTTCAAAGTTCAGCTTCTTTTTTCCTCTATTGTTAACAAATAGTAAGCCAAAAAAAAAAAAAAAAAAAGACAGCATGGCCACTCTGTGTCTGTTCCTTCTTTCTGCAACCAAGAGAGAAGGAGGAACCCTAGATGTAACAATTTTGTCACCAACAGGATGTAAACTCCCTGCTAGCTTTGTTCCCTGTCTTTTCCTACAACCTACTTAGAAAGATTTTTTACTGCATTGTTAAATTCCATTTGGATGACTAGGTAACAAATAAAAAGATAGAAGCTGAGGATCAAAGGGGTTTGTAGTTGTCAGCCTGGTGATAAGCTAGCGCTTTATCATCAGAAGCTAAAGAGTGCTTAAATGACATCAGATGCCGCGGTGGCCATAATTTATTGGCCTCCAGCGTCTCGGCCTCCAGCGTCCCGGTGCACGTGTATGCTTACCTTTCCTAAGCTATGCTTTTGTGTCTCAGGAGTCTGCGATAAAAAACCTTAGTCATCTTCCTTCACCAGCGATTTCTCTAATAAGTTAAGATGCAGAGAGAGCGCATGACAGGAAACACCGGCAAACAAATGCTTCAGAAAGAACAAGAAGTGGATACAACTAAAGTGTCTACCACACAAAAGACTAGATGGACCACGGTCCAGTCAAAACGCAGGCTTTAATAGGCCTGAAGCGGAACTCTAAAGCCGTGATTTTATTGCAGTTTTATCTCAGATTGCAACGGAAATCAGGTAAAAGGTCTTATCTTAAAATACGTTTTGCATTTGTAAAGTGTAATTTCAAAAATGAATCCATTTCTAAATCTGCATATTATAAGTCACAGAAAGTTTAAAGTGGGGGAAAAAAAAATAGAAAAGAAATTGCTTTAAAGTACATATGGAGGGACCCACGGCTCCAGCTGCATATGTAGCAGAGGACAGCCTTGTCTGGCATCAATGGGAGAAAAGGCCCTTGGTCCTGCGAAGGCTAGACCAAGATAGGCGAACTGTGTAGGGGAATACCAGGGCAGTGAGGCATGAGTGGGTGGGTGGGTGGGTGGGTGGGTGGGTGCACACTCTCGTAGAAGCAGGGGGGATGGTATGGGGGGTTTCGGGGGAGGGGGGTGAACAGGGAAAGGAGATGTATTTGAAATGTAAATAAAGAAAATATCCAATAAAAATTTTAAATATTTTTTTGTACCCATGACGATGACAGGTAAGACACCTGATAACACTTTTCCTTTGGGTCCCTTTCCTCCTACCTCCCGTCTTTTGTTCTGTGAATCAATTCCTTTTGTCCCATTTCCTGAAGTTCTGTCTGCCATTGAAGAAGGCAACTTTTGAAACAAAACAATGAAGAGAAGTCAGGTAAAATCTGCTTTATGTTTAGAGTATTCCTGTAATTATATTATTGCCCCAAGAATACTTCGTACCAAACATCAATGAAGAAGCCTAACGTAATGACTCTGCCTGATCCTTTTAAAATTGTGCCAAAGACCACAGCAATCAAACAAGAAGATGTGATTGGGATTGCTGCTCTCAGGGAGAGAAATGGCCTAAGCCTGGAGCTAATTGCAGAGTAAACACGTATGCATTAAAACACTCATTGGGGCTTGCTTCCCAACAGTTAATTAAGCCAAACACAGAGAGGCAGTTAGAAGCCCTAGGGCAGATTTTACAGAGATGGATGATAAGATGAAGGGTTACGAGCAGGTGGTGACTAGCAGAGGCAGCTCAGAAAGTACCACCTGAGCAGTTCACATCAACCACCCCAAACTCTGGACTGCATAGAACATCCAGCATTGGAATTCTCAATGCTGCCGCTGCCCCCTCAACACCCAATCAAAAATTGTTTGAATTTCCTTTGGTTCTATGGAAGGCTATTGCCGGGTTTTGTGGAGCTTAAAGAGGTCTGATTTCTGATGGTCTTCAGGCAAGAGGTGACCTGGGAAAAGTCATGTCAAGGACCAAACTCCTATTTGTTGTTTTTTTTTTTTTTTTTTGGGAGGGGTGTTTGATTGTTTTGTTTTGTTGTGGGTTTTTTGTTTGTTTTTGTTTTGTTTTGTTTTTTGACAGTTGGGGTAGTAAAAATTTAGCTCTTAAAAGTTGAATTTCAAAGATAGATTGTTAGATTGGGTACCCAAATCCTAAACTCACTTATTCAGAGAAATCTATTTATTATCACATTGTTAATTTCAAGCAAATATGCATGTATATTTGTATGTGTGTGTGTGTGTGTGTCTGTCCTAGAGAGGGAAATAATAAGGGCTATTTCTGCTGTTGACCATTTTTCAGAAGACATTAGTAGTGTTCACAATAATTTCTTAGTAAGTGAATTTTTGAAGACACAGAACTTAGAATATTTAGATTTTATTAGTAAGACATCTGCTAAATAATAGACTGTAAATAAACACCTGGAAAATAATTGTCTACTTGTCTAAATCTAATAACAATGCATAGAAATCATTGAGTATTTCATGTCAAAGTTTAACAGGCCTCTAATTAAGTTCATTTTTCTCTCTCACTTTCTCCCATTCCTTCCATTTCTTTTGTTCCTTCTACCAAAACCAGATATTCCTGGCTCCTTTTCTAACTCTCTTTTAATGTTAGATTACATACACATTTTAGTGTTGATTTATTTGACTTGTTGTACTGCAATACTATATTCAATTGAAAACTTACAAATATTTAATTTATATATAAATTATATATTTATGAAACTGATTAATTTAGAATTTTCTCAAAAAAATGGACAAGTAGACCTACCATATAATCCAGAAGTACTATGCCTGGGCGTATATGTTTGAATATTACAACAAAATAAAATTAATGAATTTTGAAAAAAACACTTTGGGAAAATGTAAGTAAAGAAAAGAGAATTGTTTGTTTATTGGAATCATACTGGGTAAGTTTGGTTTTAGCATGATCAAATCCTGGAGCTTGCTCTGTGACTTATCAGAGGGGAGCTTCTGTCTATATCTTCTCTGTGGAGACCTATAAATCCAGCCAATCCAGGACATGCAGAGGACTCACGGGGCCCAACCTTCATTAATAAATGTTTTAAGGAGTTCTGTACAAGAAAAATTCATTTTCTTCAGTTATCCAGCCATTGATAAGTTCTCCTTTGTGTTCCAGTAAATTATCCCACTTAAGCTCACAAGAGCAATCTTAGTCATCTTCAGAGGCCAAGGGTGCACGAAGGTACAAGTAGTTGGTAAATTATCAGCAAGAAGGATCATGTGGGAGAAAGTGGGGGCGGAGGCAGGTTGAAATTGCCCCAAACTCAGTATATGTATGCATAGAATTGTGAAGAAATTAGTTATTAATTTTAAAAAGAACAAATAATTAATAAAGAAATGCTAATGTTAAAAACTAGTCATTTTGAAGAATTCCCCCTCAAAGACATTAGTGATGAGTAAAGAAACAACCATATCTTTGTAAAATTTATTTTCCTCAGAGTAATTGCTGGACAAGAGTCAAGATTTAGAGATGGAAACAGAACCAGTAGGAGAGGAATAGATGAGAGGAAATGGGATGAGTCAAGTGTAGTCTCTTGAAGACACTTCCATCTGTAAGACAAAGACACAAGCATCTGTCCCTCAGTAAATACATCAGGAGGAGACTATACAATATGAAGACAAACCTTGAGCCTCAAAGACCCAAGCAGGAATCCAGAAACCATCAGACAGAAAACAAGGAGCACAGATTTGAATACATGCCAGCCTGGTTGCATGGAGCAGTACATGGGTGCTTAAAATCTATGAACTAGAGATAATAAGGAGAGACATAACTGAGAAATTAATTTTAATCCCAGATTATGCTTGAAGAAGCCAATGAGGTGAATTAGAAGATCAAAACCCAGCACTTTATTCTACAAAACAGCTTCCCCTTCAATTCTCTGTGCCCTGATAACTTTATTACACTTTAGCTGGCAGACTGTATTCTTGAGTATTGTGCTGCTCCCTGGACTCTAGTGTCATATCGCACATATTTAGTTTCTTTAATATGCTTAATTCGTATCCAGATTTATGTATCACTTTCTTCCTTTAGTCCCCCAAATAAGATAATGTAAGTCAGTTAATTACACTGCACATTTGTGTCTTGTTTTTATTAGCTAGGATGAAAATGTTAATAGAGCCCTTGATATTCCCACTCATTCCATTAAATATGTAATGTACATTTATAAACATAAATATCTAACATAATGTGCTGAATATTTATGCAATGTTTAGCTGCCAAAGTCCATATGTATTCATCCATGGATTTTGAGATAATTTTCAGAATTGATGGAGTTATTGCTATAACACAGACTCTGAATCTTTTCCTTTCCAGTGCTTCAGCTATGAATAGCTTCCATCTATTAAGCATGAGGGATTAACTTTCAGACAAATATTAAATAAAGAAGAATGCCAATAATTCTTCGACTATATAGCAAAATGCTGTGCTGTTATGATATTAACTTTATTCCAATGTGTATTTTAAAAATTGCCATTGGAAATCTTAGTGCTTCCCCCCCCTTTTTTTAATGAAGAAATTTGCCCCAGGCTCAACAAAAACAAACATAAAACAAAACAATAGCACAAATAAAAACAAACAAACATGTAAAAAATGGCTGTAATTATACGGTGGTGCTTTGATTAGCAAGCACAGATATTAAAATAGAACCCTATCTAGGCTGTTGTTTTTTGGGAGGAGCTGGGGTGGTAGTAGGGTTTGTCACAGAGGCTTTCTATGTCCATCTTTTAAGACTGTAGCCATTGATGCCACAGAGAAGTAGCTTTCTTGTCTTTCTTGTCCTTTTCAATTCAGTGCGAGCAAGGACCACTGACATCCAGAGAGTGAGTGTCTGTCTGTCTGTCTCTGTTTCTCTCTCTGCATCTTTGTCTCTGTCTCTCTGTCTCTCTCTGTCTGTGTATGTGTGTGTGTGTGTGTGTACACACATATGTGCACGCATGTGTGAGGAAGGACTCAAGTTTATTTAATAGGCTGGCCACTGGGAATTTGACCATACTTCAATTAGTACACAGATAACATAAAATAGATAGTTCTTCTTTTTATGTGTGGAGGTCATAAGGGGTGCAGCAGACCTAGGAGGACCAAAAGGTGAGTGTTATCAAGATGCATGGTGTAAAATTCCTAAACAATCAATAAAAATTATTATGTTGGAAAAAAATGAACCTTGATTCTACCTTAGTTACATAGAATGGCTGTAGTTTTCTCTTTTGTGTTTCTAGATTATCTTCTAAAGAGACTAGGCTCCTATGTGTAAAAACTATTTTTAAAAAAATGCAGAACACAGAATAACTCCATTATAACAGGTGATGAATAGAAATGATAAAGGATACAGATAGATTAAAGAAAAATATTATTTTTCTAGTTTGACAAGGATGGAAATTAGGGAGCGTAAGTTGAAATACCTACCTTTTGTTTCTGAAAACGAGGCTGAGTTGAGGTGGGTAACTAGCCCATGCTACAGTATGAGGATTAGCACGTTTGGACTTCTCAAGCCAGACATAAAACTCTCAAGATGCTTCTCTGTGACCTCAACAAAATACCTGTAAGGTATTGCTGCAAGAACAAAATGACAAGGACTAGATTGACAACGACAGTAGTCATGAAATGTTAGACTGAGTACATAGGATATCACTTTGCCTCTAAAGCAAAACGAACCTCACACAGTCTCACCAGGGCCATCAATGTTAGTTCAGACGAGTGTTACATTTGTACTGACAGCTGGAGAGAAAACAACACACATGAACCAAACTTGATGTTTATTCAAAAAACCTTACTCAGAGTCTTGTACGAAAGGAGTATCTTTTAATTAAGGGATCTTAGTCATTGTGCATGTGGTTTTAAAGACATTTTTTACAAACAACGTTTATGATTTAAAATTCTTTTCTGCTTTTTATGAATCTACAGAATAGTGGCTAGCACATATAAGCCTCTAATCATAAGGCTAATCTTAATGTCCTCTGTTAAGCTTAACACTAAGTGCAAAGAAAATCCCACCGCTGTTTTTGAAACGCAATGCACATTTCTCACACATCCAAACCTTGTCAGTTTCACACGTGATATTTTACATGTGCATTTCATAGCATCAACTATTAAAAGGCTTGACGTTTTTTCTATAACAGAGTCAGAGTAGCTAACATTTTCTCTGACCCTTACTGAGGAACAAACCCTAAATAAAAAATAATGAAATAAAATAGATATGCTTAAACAATGGGGGTGTTCACAGTTGGACTTATTTATTGTGCTCAATATTGCTATTCAGTAAATTATATATGAAACACCCTTAACTAGTACATATTTTAGATAGTATTTTTGTTGTTGTTGTTCTCAAAAATAACTATGCTTGAACTAACAAGTTGTACTGGCTGTGTGAACTGACAACTATTGGATGGATTCTCCATTTTTATCTTTAATCAATCTAGGTGGGAGTAACTTTTATATATCTCCCTCTTGCCCTGACTCCTAGCTCTCATTAAGCCCACATTAATTTTACTGACCACAAGTAATTTTCTGAAGATTCCCATGGCATCCAACCTCTAAGTTCCAACTCGGATGGCTTCCAGGTATATGCTTCTCATCACACATAAGCTTCTCCTCTCTCTAATCACCGTTCCATGGCTTTCTCATTACTTTAAGGTTTTATCAGTATAGTTATCAGAATCTAAAATAATATCCCTTTGTTCTGTATATTTTTTGCTTCTTTTCCCTGGCCCCATAGCTACATGAAGGTGTGTAATTTGTGTGCTCTGCTTGAGACAGCAGTATCAGTTTCTCAGCTGAGAGCCTGGTAATCATGCAATAGCGCCACGAATGGGTACTGAAGGGAAGTACATCTAAAGCAAGCACATCCAGCATTATCGTTAGCACGGCAGTTTGGATAAGTTGTATTATTCCCAGTTCCAAATCTCGTCTTCTCCAATTCTGCATCAGCATTCTTAAAAGGCTGTTTTTGCTACACCACTAATTTAAGCATATAAAAATTTAATCAGAAAAATGAAATGCATTTTTGTTCATATGGCTTTTCAACTTAACCCTAACTTGTTTTTCTCATTTGATCTTGGGCTGTGTTCCCTCTATGTATGCTTTTGACCAAATTAATGAGGGCACAGCTTACTGCCCAGCTCCTGCTTCTCACAATGCCCTTCATTACTCATTCTCAGCTCATATCAGAACACTGGGAATATCTTCACAGGGGAAAACTCTGACACTAAATTCTACTTAGAGATTTTTTTACTCTCAACACAAAAGTCAAGCATGTGCCCTGAAATTAAATGCCACTGAAGATTAACATCATTAGCTTTAAACTTGAGAAAAATCTAACCATATTATCCTGAGAATCCAAATGTTAGCTACCCCTTTGATCTATGTGCTCCAGTGGTTGTGTGTGTGTGTTTACTGCAGTCCAAACTTTCCCAGAATTTGCTTCAGAACATTTTCATCTATTCTGCAATGGAATTACTGTTTTTGTCAAGTAATTTTGGCAATGTATTTCTCTTCAAACCCTCCATAGAAAAAATTTCTTCTTTTGTATATACTGAGTTAATTCTTGAGCAAAATAAATGGTCAGTAATTGGAAGTTAATTGAATGAATTCCACATCAAGCTGAAGAATGCCAGTTCAATTTGATGACCTGCCTTTACAAGGCAGGTACTGATCCCATTAACAAAATTGCTCATTGACAATTAGCACCATTAAGATAAATTAAATGAATGCATCACACGTCTGTTCCTTTAGTCTTCAGAAAACAGGTTTTAGCAATGAGAAACTTTGTCAAATTAATAACATTAACCAAATTATTTCTTACAATTTTGTCTATACCATTCATATAAAATAAAGGGTTGGACAAAGTTACACTGAAAATTTTCTACTGTTAAATTCTTTAAGTAAAACCTTTTCTGCATTTGTAATACGGAAAGTATTTCGGTAGAATCCACTTATATTAACTCAAAAGAGATTATTTTGTTTATTTGCCATCTTAATTTGATTAGTGACTCTTGATATAAAAATGACATGAAAGCATGGATATACTTTAGAAATTCCAGGGTTGATATTATCTCCTTACAAGTAATAAGATGCTGATATTTATCTGCACGTTTATGCATGAATTAATGACAAAGTCTATCTTGGCTTACTAATGATATCAATAGCTTCTCTAAACCAAATTTTTTAAAAAAGATTTGAAAGTCTATCTTCCATTACTGTTCTCAAACATGCCATGTTGAAAGTTCCTTTTCAAGTTTGAAGTAGTTTCTCTAGTATTTTGGTTAATTTTGTCAGTATGAGGAAATTTTGCCCAGCAGCTAGTCAGATAAAACCTAATCCCAGCCAACTAAGAACATATGGTTTATGTCCAACTCTACACATTTTTTTTTTTTACTTCAGTTTTGACTCTACAACAACTGTTCCCTTTGAGAAGATATAAAAGTATAGTGTGTGATCTTTTTCTCCGTGGCTTTTCCTTTTCCTTCTACGTAAGGTCATTCAGGTCTCCAGAAGACTTAGATGTGAGGAGATGGGACAAACCTTGGGATTTTTCTACCCTCCTGTGTTCATTCTTTGCCTGGCCACACCCTGCTGTGTCAGGAATACAACTATTATCTTTTCGCAGACCACATTCTCTCATCCTTACAATCCTTGCTGGAGCCTGCAGTGGCTTGATTTCTTGCATTTGTTATTGATAGTACAGACCTAAACCAACTTCTTAAGTAATTTTCTCACATAACAATCTACTCAGGCTCCCATTTCATAGCAAGTACTTTCATAGGCTGAGGTAAAATATGTTTCTTGTGGTGTTATTGAGATTCAGGTAGACACTTAGATCGGACGGGGTAATATTTCCACCATCCCTTAACTAAATTCCCCCTATCTTTTGTAAGCATGCACATTGAAATGATCTCTTAAACATCTGATAAAATGCTCCTAAGGAAATCTAAAGTCTATAAGCTTCTTGTGTCTTTCCTTGCTGGGAATGCTGGGAAGGTAAAAAATATAAACTAGCTCTGCTATGTCTCTCCGAGTCATCACGGTGCTCTTGGTTTCTTTTTACCTGATATCGTTTTGATGGTTGTCTGACACTCTAACTCAGTTGTTTTCACAGATTTGACTTCTACTTTAAATCTGTAGGATCACCTTAGTTTTAGCATTCCTATCCTATTTTTAAGGATAGAGCCAGGTGACTTCAGGTTTTGATCACTAACTTTGATTCTCCTGAAAGAAAGATTCTAATTAATTTGTTTGAAGTGCTTTTGCTATGCTAGATTTTATGAGACCTGTGTTCTTGAATGTCTTGTATTATTTTTCAATGCTAGCTCATGGTTGAATGACCAATTGGTTGTTTACAATCTGTTTTCAAAAATTACTGACTCATTTATTTTGAAATCTGTTACATTTTACTATTTTTTTTTTTACCAAACGTGTATTGAATTTGTTATTGACAGCTTAATACATGAATGTGATGCGTACTGATTATTCTCATTACAAAGGTATATAATATTCCGTAAACAGCCACACTTCCTCCCTAGAAGTCCTTTCATTTTATGTTTTATTTTCTCTGCTCCCATCCTTAATCCCCCCTAACCCAGCCATACAATCTATTCTATTTACACTTTCCAGAGTTATCAATACTTTTATCCCAGACCACTTCTCTTTATCTAACCTCTCTGGGTCTACCAATTCAAATTGTACCTCTATTAGATGTGGAGGTGGTGAAACTCTTTATCTGTTCTATAGGCTGGTGCTTTGTCTGATTTAAAGTGTCCTTAGGTTTACAGAAGCTTTCCATTGTCATAAGGTCCGGTTATTAATAGTTAATCATAGTGTATGTGCTACTCTTCGTATGTCCAGCACATTGCCTCCTATGCCAATGGGTACTTCCCATTTTCTCTTCTGTCAAGTTCAGTGTATCTAGTTTTATGTTGAGGTGTTTGATACATTTTGACTTGAATTTTGTGCAGGGTGATAATATTACTCTATTTGGATTCCTCTACATACAGGCATCCAGTTTGACCAGAACCATTTGTTGAAGATGCTGTCTTTTCCCAATGTGTATTCTTCGTTTCTTTATCAAAAGTCAGGTGTCAATATGTTTAACTTTATACCTGTGTCTTCAACTAAATTCTATTGATCAATGGGTCAATTTTTATCCCAATTCCATTCAGTTTTTATTACTATAGACCTGTTGTACAGCTTAAAATGGTGGACTGTGAGACCTCCTGAGGTGCTCTTTTAAATGGGTACTCGGATTTATATTTCAAAATTTATTCTTCTCTCATGCAGTACATCCCAACCACAGCCTCTCCTTCTTCTCCATCTCCCAGACCCTCTACCTCCCTTCTATCTCAAATCTAGTGTTCCTCCATTTCCTTTCAGAAAAGAACAGGCCTCTCAGTCACATCAGCTGAACATGGTATAATCAGATGTAATAAGACTAAGCACAAGCCCTCATATCCAGGCTGGTCAAGGAACAATGTGAGGATAAGGGCCCAAGAGTAGGCAGTGTTGTTCTGGAATGTTTTAGCTATCCTGAGTTCTTTGTTTTTCCATATGAGTTTGAATACTGTCCTTCAAGTTCTATAACAATTGTGTTGGGATTTTGATGAGGTTGTATTAAATCTGTAGATTTTGGTAGGATGGGCATTTTTTACTCTGTTAATCCTACCAACTTAAGCTTGAGAGATCTACACATCTTCTGATAACTTCTTCAATTTCATTCTTCAAAGATTTATATTTTTATCTTACAAGTCTTTCACTTCCTTGGCTAGAGTTACCCTCAAGATATTTTATATTGTTTGAGACTACTGTCAAATGTGTGTTCTCTGATTTCTTTCTCAATCCATCTGTTATTTGTATACAGAAGGGGTACTGAATTTTCTGAGTTCCTTTCAAGTATCCATGACCTCATGCTTTGTTTTGTGTAATCTGGTTGACCAGAGTTTAAGCAGGATTGTCTGTGTGTTGATAGGTGTAAAGGTATACTTTGAAGTGTGGTGGGCTCAACATTGTGTACAAAATTGAAGGCAATGTTTGTCCCTCCCCTTGCAATCCACTTGTGTCTAATGTACAGTGTTGGGGGATATCTCTTCTCCAATCCATGACTGAGTATTGAAAGTTGAAATCATTTTCAGCCAATTGTAGGCACCTCCTGCTGCTCTGCAAGTATGATGGCATTGACTGTATCATGGCTTCAGCGAGCACTTACCAGCACATCTCAGTGGCTGGGGATGGACATTTAGAGACTCCGAAGTTCTTTTTATTTTTCAAACATTTTTATTTAATTAAAATATTATTATACCATTTTTTACTAGCCATCTTCCCCTGCCAACCTCTTCCTTTCCCTTCCACCATCTTCTCCCTTAAATTCCTGGCCTATTTTCTTTATCATTATTACATACATGTGTATACATGAATACAAAAGTGCAACTTGCTGAATTCACTTAGTGTTGCTAGTATTTAAAGTGCTTTTTGTTTGTTTTTGTTTTTGGATGACTATTTGATATTGGATAAGTATGAAGGAGCTAGCTCATCCTTGGGGAAGATTAATTGTCCCTTGGTCAACACCTCTCTGGAAACAGCTCAGTGACAAGGATGGGGTGCATTTCCAAGGCAATTTCTATTCAGATGAGAATGAAGTCTAATCATAGCAATTCTCACATCAAAGTAAGTGTTACTTTATTGAAGGTCTGCCCAGCACAGCCAAGGAGAAGTCTAGTTGGACAGTTCATTTCATTGTCCTTCCCCTGCCAATCATGTTCAGAGGACTAGGGTTTGAAAAGCAAATTTCAGAGGCTTTTTTAATCTCCAGAGAGATTTTTTTCCCACAGCATTGAAACTCAAAGCTTTAAAAGAAACAAACAAACAAGCAAACACACACACAACTATTATTTCAGGGGCCATCCAAGCTAGGAATCTGAGTTACCTCAGGTGTAGAATCAGACTCAGAGTGTTTCAAGATGATGCACAGTTAGGTATGAGAAAGTCTATTCTAGGATACATTTAATCAAATACTATGAATTGCAAGGTGGTAAAGATTAAGTATGAAAGAGCTATGCTAAAATACATTTGTTGTTTTGCATCTCTCTTGTTATAAGCCAAAGCTACTACTAAACAGTTAGAAATGCTCCAAAGACAAACAGTTCCCCTAAGGAGGGCTCCTGTACTTAGCTTTTCAGTTTTCAGTTCTATTCTGATGAATGCCAAGAACTGACGGGCCTAAATTTTCTTTATTAAGAAACTTAGAGAAGTTTGCTTTAATTTCTGTATTTTATTTCGCTTAAAACTATTTAATCTCTGTCAAGTGGGTTTAAACTATGATTTATTAAGTAATACAAGATCCTGTTCAAAAATGTTGTTTCTTTATTATTGGGCTTACAACAGTCAGTTAATTTTTCCTATTGCAGACTTACTGGTGAATTTACTTTGAACTTCCTCCCATTTTGCCCTATAAATTTTGATGGCTTTTTATTATGTGAAGAGAGATTTATAGTGCTTGTATTCTTTTCAGTTTTTATCTTTTCATCATTGTAAAGGTTAATGTCTGAATTTTTATCAATCTAAGAATCACATGGCAAACCAGACTTGATATTGTTTTGGTTAATGAATTTGTCATAGATTTGTAAGTGCTTTCTTTACATTTGAATACAATTAATTATTTGCTTCTATTTATGATGTAATCTGTATTTCCTATTATTTTGGAAGTTTTGGAAAATGAATATTAAGATTTTACTTCAGTGTATTACATTTTATGTTCAGTGAACATAACTTTTTACTTATATTCATGGGCTTAAAAATACCTGATTGGAAAAAGATTTTTACCAATCCTATGTCCAATAGGGGGTTAATATCCAATATATACAAAGAACTCAAGAAGTGAGACTCCAGAGATCCAAATAACCCTGTCAAAAAATGGGGAACAGAGAAAACCAGAGAATTCTCAACTGAGGAAACTCGAATGGCTGTGAAGCACCTAAAGAAATGTTCAACATCCTTAGTCATCAGGGAAATGCAAATCAAAACAACCCTGAGATTCCACCTCACACCAGTCAGAATGGCTAAGATCAAAAACTCAGGTGACAGCAGATGTTGGCAAAGATGTGGAGAAAGAGGAACACTCCTCCATTGCTGGTGGGATTTCAAGGTGGTACAACCTCTCTGGAAATAAGTTTGGCGGACCCTCAGAAAAATGAACATAATACTACCTGAGGACCCAGCTATTCCACTCCTGGGCATATAACCAGAAGATGACCCAACATGTAATAAAGACACATGCTCCACTATGTTCATAGCAGCCACATTTATAATAGCCAGAAACTGGAAACAACCCAGATATCCCTCAACAGAGGAATGGATATAGAAAATGTGGTACATTTACACAATGGAATACTATTCAGCTATTAAAAACAATGACTTCATGAAATTCACAGGCAAATGGATGGAACTTGAAAATATCATCCTGAGCGAGGTAACACAGTCACAAAGAATGAACAGGGTATGTACTCACTGACAAGTGGTTATTAGCCCAAATGTTTGGATTACCCAAGAGTCACTTCACAACAACCATTGGGTTGAGTGTGAGGTCCCAGATGAAGGAGTTGGAGAAGGGACTGAAGGAACTGTGGGAATAGGCAGCCCAATGGAGGGAGCAACAGTGTCCACTGGCCTGACCTCCCAATGCTCCCAGAGACTGGATTACCAACCAAAGAATACACATGGAGTGACCCATGGTGCTGGCCACATATGTGACAGAGGAGAGTCTTGTTATCCATCAGGGTAGGAGAGGCCCTTGTGCCTGAGGGTGTCAGATGCCCCAGTATAGGAGAATGTCAAGGAGGAAAGACGGGAGTGGGTGGGTGGATGGGGCACTACCCCCATAGAGGCAGGGGGAGGGGGAAGGGAATGGGGAGGTTCCGAAGGGGACATCTGGAAAGGGGGAAACATTTGAAATATAAATAAAGTATCAATATATATATATATATATATATATATATATATATATATATATATA
>JADRCH010000047.1:9391336-9451355 GCA_019843965.1 Rhynchomys soricoides
CACACACACACACACACACACACACACACACGGACAATGACTCTACTTCTTTGGATGCTTCCTCCCTGTTGGCTAGCTTTCCTTGTGCTGAACAGTGATATAAATGCTTCTGGGTGAGAAAAACTCAGCAATTGTTTTACCTAGTTATGCACCCAATTGATAACAACAACTACTAGGTCTTAATTTTGTTAGTTATGCACATGGCCTTCTGTTGACTTCTCACTTCATCATCTTTTCTAATGCAATTTGTTTGCTGAATACACTATGTTGATACACACCAAAATTTTATTTTCCTCTCTCCTTGAACTTCAGACACATCTACCTGTCTCCTGCCCATTAGTCTGGTCTCCAGAAGTGTCCTGCCCATTATGAAAGGATAGGTTCGTAGACAAGAGAAGGCAAGTCCAATTGTAACCACGCTTGTTGTCATTGTTTCCATGTGTCCATCATGGACTAGTTGTGACATGCTTTGTCACCTTAGCTGCACAATGGAAGCAGATAAAATAGCCTCATTGCTGTTCTAATGGCAGAAGCATCTATACAGTGAGATGAGTGCTATCTGTCCAATCAGTCTTTTGCAAGCTAGATGTGAATTTTTTTCTTCCACCATATCCGTCTAAACATGCCATGCATTATGGACAACTATTGAGTCCTTAGTCTCAGCTTCAAGGAAATCCAGAATGTTTAACATTTTTCTAAGATAAATTCACTTTTATATATTAGTTATGTTTTAGACAATGGAAAGTAAATGTTAACAGGTAAATAACTTCAGCATCATTTTCCAGAGTTTTATCTAATAATTTATAATAGCTATGAGTTACAGATTTCACAGGGTAATCTACAGTAGTGAGATTATTTTGTTAGCAATGGTGGCATACAAAAAAGTCCACAACTTTTTATTGTAACTGAAAAAGTATTAAGTAGATAGATATATACTAAATTTTGAACAGTAATAATTTTATATATTAATAGTGAACTTTTATGAATCCTAAAATAAAAAAATAAATTTTAATAATAAAACAAGTTAATAAAATGATAAATTATAACATACAAAAAGTGTTTCAAGGAACTATATAAAATAAGATTTCAATAAACTCAAGACACATCAACTCCTATTTAATATGATCATGATCTTAGATTTGTGTGTTTGCTTTAGGGGAAGGGGAGAAGAACTATATAAAACCAAAACATTTTTAAATACTGTGGCATAAGACTGACAACTCATTGAAAAATAAAGCACCAAGTACTACTAATAATAGATATATCATCAGATATTATCATGAATCATTAATTAGAAAAGGCAGATGGGGTATATTCATGATATAAAAGCATAAATCGGGGAAAAAAAATAGGCCATATTGACATTTGAAAAGTATTTGCGTTAAAATGCTATATTTTAATTTTTATTTTTTTCCTCCCCAGAATGAAATTTTGAATAGAGCTGTGGTCCTTTCATTAAAACAAAAATTATTTGTGGCTTAGGACATTTGCAGGGCCTTTTAAATTCTAATGTCTTCTGGTTTTCAATTTCAACTGTAGACCATGCACCACCTTTCTCACGGTACCGGTACAATAATCATATGTCCTCTGTAGACCATGAGTCACAGAACAGAATAGCGGCTTCACTTGTGTTGTGAGAGTTCCACTTGAGAGGATCTTTCTATGGAATGTACAAACGCGTGCACACACTGAATACACAGCAGAATAAAGCAGTGCCAATGGAAAGGCCAGGGCTGAGTATTTTCTCCATAAGGAAGCACTAAGTACCAGCACCACTTCCTTTCCATCTGATGCTAGATTTTATTGACAACCCAACATGACCCTTCTTTTGCTTGTATCATGTCCCTCTGCCGCCCTCATCTGGTAAAGTACTGATTCTTTTTCTACAACTTGAAATTTATTCTTTTGGAAAAAAATAAATAAAACAAATACTTTGTATGTTGGCAGTTGGGAACCACTCAGGATCTGTATACATTAGTCTTCATAAAAAACATTAAGGGGTAGATATTTTTTCCCTCAAAGATCCCTGAAATCAATATTTTCAAGTGAGTAAACATGTCAAAGTGAAAGCAAAAATCTGTGACTTCCAAAATAATCATTGCCACTTTAGTGACCCAAATCAACTACAGCTCCTTTTCAGTTTATCTTGTGGAATTGCAAAGAACTGAAGAGATCTCAATGTCCACTGTGAATTCTGATTTTTCAAATTACATTTCCAGAGATATTATTGTCTTTGCATGCTAAAATACCTTGACATTATATATCTGCTGACATTTTGCTGGGGATTCCATTTTGCATTAAATTAATATCAATTATATCTCATTGAAGAATTATGCAGAAGAGCACCTGCATTTGTGATATTCCTTTTGGGCATTGGTTAATGTAGCTTGTATTGCATCCCAAAGTATAAGAGAATATTGGATTTCATTTATATCTTTGTAGCAACTGGAATGAGACCCTCACCACAGATTTTATGTTTAAAGAGATGGTTCAGATATTCAGTATCAGTAGCAACACTGTGGTAAACAGCTTAGTCTTTTGAGAAAGCAAAACCTGGGAGATTAAAACACGGAATTTTAATCTAAATATCTCAGAGCTCTCAGTAACTCAGTCGTTTTGAAGTATAAGAAAAACTGTATATCATACTAGAATGCCTGGGGATCAGCACTGCTGTTTGTAGTCTTGCTCAGTGTTTTATAGCTTCAAAAATGATCTCTTTTGCTTATAATTCTAAACCAGGAGTATTGTCTCAAATCCATTCTTTCTCTCTAATTAAATACTTTATGAAAGATTGGTGAAGCCCTTGGGCCTGAAGGTATTAGATCCCCCAGTATAGGAGAATTCCAAGGAGGGAAGACGAGAGTGGGTGGGTGGGGGAATACCTCCATAGTGACAGGGGGAGGGGGAGGGAATGGGGAGGTTCCAAAGGGAAGATCTGGAAAGGGGGTAACATTTGAAATGTAAATAAAGTATGAAAATAAATAAATAAATAAATAAGAAAGAAAGAAAGAAAGAACGAAAGAAAGATTGGTGAAAGTTTCTCAGTTTTAGGAGTTTATTTGCCATAGTGTTCCAGAGTGATTCTATTTAGTAGGATCACACTGACTTAATAAAAATATTTTGTACAGAATAAAACCTATCTTGAGATTATACAAAGCAATGAGGTACAATGTATTTCCTCATAATTCACCCTAGTTGCATGATAGCAACTATTTAGACACAGAGAATTAGAAAAATAGCAAGGAATAGATGTCAGAATGAGAAATCCATTTGCAATGGCAGGGGAAGTGTGACCTTGGCAGCAAACTGAGGGAGAAGTCCCAGCAAAATCGTTCCAGTTACATGGCTATAACAGGGACCAAGGTCGAGGATGAACAGTTAGTGAACATCTGCTGGTTGAAAAGGAAAGAGGAAGCCAATCACTGATAAGCCTTTCCAATCTCAGAAAAGACCGGATAATGAAGCTGCCTGTTCAGCAGTAGAGCTGACTCAATGAGAGAAGAGACTGGAAACGGAAGACCAATTCTAGCCAGCATTAGGGACCATGCAAACTGGCTTAAAGTAAGGGCATGCTCTGAGAAGTTGTGAAAAATTCAAGGGAAAGCTGGGTAGTAACAGCCCAGGTTATCCTTTAATGTAGGCTATGGATCGGTTCTGTCAGCCAAGGGGCCAAGCAAAAATGTGCTTGCATCTCAAATGATTATAGTACTTTCCCTGAGTTTTATATAGTCTAATCAGGACAGTGAGGGGATGATATATATTTTAATAACTTTTAGAAGTTATGCTGATATACGAATTACTTGTGTATTATTTCAATTGCTTTATTCTCTTTATTCTTTTCTTCATTTCTCCTATTATCACTCTTCCCTTCCCTTCTTTTCTTTTGTATTCTTAGAATTCTCTTCCTTTCTTTGCCTTTCAACCCACATGTGAACACATATATGCCCACTGGCCAAGGTATTAGTGTTCTTGATAGTTTTTTAACCTTTCCAGTCTGGGGCAATAATGTATTTGGCACAATACCATCAAATCAAGCTTTCTAGAAACAAAAGTTCGTATATTTATTTCTATAAATATATTATTAAATAGCTTTGTTATTTATTGAATATATTCAAGCTTATAGAAATTTTAATAATTTATATTCAATTTGCTGTACAAATTATAATTCCTTTTCTCCTGTATAATTATATTTAAAAAAAAGCAGCTACTTAAAATTATCCATACTTTTACTATGCCTGTGTTCTGAAAACCAATAATTTTATTGATGGGATAATTAAGCAAAATGTGTATAGTGAGTAGCTTGAGGAAGATATGTGTTGTTAACATTTGTGATGTCTATATCTATATCTATATATCTATATCTATGTCATCTCTATCTCTATCTACATATCTAGATAGCCATTAGCAGATAAGAGATATCATAATAAGAGATATCATAATATCAAAAAAAGTGAAATATTTGCTTATCATGGGGTTATTTGAAAAGAGGTTGCTTTGCTTACTGAGATACAATTTGTAAGTACATAATTCCTTTCATTAGAAAACTTTGATCTCATGAGGCAAAGTAACTATCTCACAAGTGTTTTGAATGAAATACAGAGTAAAGAATACATATAGATCATTTTACTTAGAAGCAGAAACGATAGGATGTTCACAGGAGTTGCTGAGCACTTGTAATTTTGAGATTCAGATTGATCATGTACCACTCCCACTTTAAGGGCTATCCTATGGTTTATGTTCTACTTCTGGACACCAAGTTTTGAAAACATGTCATTCTTCATTTAAACATTATAACTGTTTTATATTTGCAGCTGAGGAACTTCACAGCCTACAAAAGTTTTATAGAATTTTGGTGTATTATTTAGGGTTCTCTAGAGTCACAGAATGTATGGAATGTCTTTCTATGTTGAGGGTCATTATGATGACTTACAGTCTGTAATCCAACTTCTGAACAGTGATCAGCTGTGAATGGGAAGTCCATGAATCTAGTAGTTGCTCAGTCCCACAAGGCTAGTTGTTTTAGCTGGTCTTTTGTAGAATAGATTCCAACAGATGTGCTGGCAATTAAGTGCAATTAAGCAGGGAAGAAATGCAAATCTTCCTTCTTCCAATGTCCTCATGTAGGTCTCCAGCAGAAGGTGTGGCCCAGATAAAAGGGAAGTACCACCATACCTGGATCTGGGACTTGTTTTGTCCCAGGATGACCTTGAACCCAGAGATTTCCTTGCTTTAGTATCCTGGGATTAAAGGCATGTACTACCTTGCCTGGGCCTAAATTTTTCATTGCCACTATTCCTCAATATCTCTATGCCAAGTTCTAGGTCAGAAACTTGTGTCTTCCATCCTGAAGATATGGATCATAGGTGTGCCCTCCAATTCTGGATGGTAGTCCATTCCAGATATAGTCAAGTTGACAGCCAGGAATAGCCATTACATTTGGTATCCAACATGCACATTATTCAAGATATTTGCCATATTCCTGGCTCTGTAATGATTCTCTTAGAAAAATGTAAATGTCCTTTTTCTAAATTATGTTCAAACTTATTTAATTTGGCAAGACACACCCATACGTTTTTTAAAATGATTATTTCTATTTATAGCTAATGGTAAG
Source organism: Rhynchomys soricoides (assembly GCA_019843965.1). Taxonomy (NCBI): domain Eukaryota; kingdom Metazoa; phylum Chordata; class Mammalia; order Rodentia; family Muridae; genus Rhynchomys; species Rhynchomys soricoides. The sequence continues at coordinate 9,396,948 of JADRCH010000047.1, forward strand.
GCTATATTAATGGCAACCTTCAGGTTTCTAGTATACTTTCTAGAAGAAATCCAGTAGTTAAGAAGTCAAAATTTGTGTCTCCCTGTGGCCCATAAAACTTGATTTATTTGTTATTTTTAAAAATAACATTTCATTATAACAGAGTCATCACCTATTAGTTTGTATGTATTTAAATGATCATCTTTTATTTTATACATATGCATATTTTGTCTCTATGTGTGTATTTGTACCATGTGCATGCAATAGCAACCTGGCCATAGGAAAATGTTGGAATGCCTGGAATTGGAATTATAATTCGTTACGACTTTCCATGTTGTTGCTGGGAACAGAATGAGGGTTGTCTTTACAAAGAGCATGTCTTTGAACACCTAAGCCATCTTTTGCCAAATATAATTATTGAGATACAATCTGTAAGTATATAAATCCTCTCATTTGAATATCTTAGACCCCATTAGAGAAAATGTCTACCTTCCAAGTATTTGGAATAAAGCAGGGATTCTAGAATACATATTGATTCTTTTGATTAGAAGTACAAATAATGGATGTTCACAGGAGTGACTACTCTGAATAGGTCTGAAATTCAGCTTATCCTGAACCATATGCACATTTATGGTTGTTTTCTTTATCAAAAGAGGCTCTCCTGCTGCCATGGAACTCATACTTCCAATGACGTTTAAAATATTAGAGCCTGACAAAGGTAAAATTCAAATGATCTCAACCTGTATTTAGAAAAAACTTCAATGTTGATATTACGTTGATTTATTGCAAAAAAAAGTCTTTGAGTGCTTTATGTTACTTATTTATAAACTAAGAAGTAAACATACTGCTGAGAAGGAGATTTCACCCAAACCATATGTAATAATTGAAAAAAAAATTATAGCTTATCAAGAGTGGCTGGTCTTTAAAACAAGTGTAATTTTATTCCAAGGTTTTAAATGGCCCAAGAATTGTTTTCAGTACATATGTTTTGTAAAAATTAAAAAAGACAGACACAACAACAACAACAACAAACAAAGCAACAAAAAATACACTGGCAGATTAGAATGCCAATTAGTTATATTTATTTTTTGGATTAGATGCAATGCCATCTGATATATCATACCAAAGATGTACGAAAAAAAGAAAACTTGTGATTTTCTAAATATATAAATAAATATATACCACTTCAAAAAAACCAAAACAATATGTATTATGTTGCACATTTAAATTGAACATATCTTAGCATTTCTCTAAAATGCAGGTAATTATTGAGTGGAATTATACCCCGTGATTTTTTATCATCTGAGAAGTTGTAGTACAATAAGATGTATTAGAAAGGAAATTAGTGCTTAAGGGTGCTTGCTCCATAATCATGAGGACTGAAAAGTTGGAAGAGAGCACCTAAATAACAGGCTGAACATCCTTGCAAATATCTATACCAGCTTAGACTGTGGGGAAAAGACAGGGACATCTTCAGGGGTTGTTACATTCTAGACTAGAGGAGACAGAAGCTCCTCATTCCAGTAGAGACTTCAACTCAATGCAAAAATTAGAAAGTGATGGCAAAAGACCTTCAACACTTTTTGTCTTCGACATAGTCAGAGGTGTATATTCTCACAAGCACAGACGACTGCACTTGTATTCACACACACTGAGAAAAATATATATTAAAAAGTGCATCAACCAAATTTATAGTTAAACTATATAGGAGAGAAAATAAAAATATACTTAGTGAATTCTATATAAATTAAAATAAAAACATCTTAATGAATCCTCAAAATAAAAAACAGAAGAATAAAATAATAAATCCACAATTAATTCACTAGTAAGTAAAATAATACATCACAGCTAAATTACTAGGAATGTGGTAGTGTAAGAACACTTACATCAAGAACACCTATGTAAGATGTGCCAGGCCTTGGATTTGATTACTATACTAAAAAACAAAAACACATGCAAGTGCACAGTAAGATCACAGCACTAACGATTGTACTCCCTTTGTTGTTTATTTGCGTGTTTATGTATAAATTTAGTAGAAAATATTTAATGACTCTCAGTAACCACCAGTACAAACAGAGAGGATGTTAAACATAGTAAATTGCTTCCTACTGAAAATTAACCTAAAAAATTAGGAAGTGCATATTTGTATGTGCTCTGAAACCATGATGATGTTTGTGGTTATTTGAATAAAAATGGCCTCCATGGGCTCAAAGGTAGTGGCACTGTTAGGAGATGTGACTTTGTTGGAGGGAGAGTATCAGTGGGGGTGGACGTTAAGGTATTAGGTGCTCAATCCAGCCCCAGTGTCTCACTCTCTTCAGGGTGTCTGCTGATACAGATGTAGAACTCTCATTAGTTCTCCAGTACTGTGTCTGCCTGTGTGCTTTCCGCCATGATGACAATGGACTTTAAACTATAAGCCAGCCCCAAGACAATGGACTATAGTGGTTGTAAGCTTAGTTCCATAAATGTTGAAGTCACAATAAAATGTAGAATAGTGGAGTCAGCCCTCTGACAATAATAAAATTAATATAGAAATTAAGTAAAGGAAAACAAGCAGAAAAATATTCCATTTGGAGGATGACAAATATACTTCTAAAGTCATCAGTCAAAAACCCTAAAGCTGATTTTACCCATTTCCCCTTAGAAAATCCCACTACACAATATTTTATTTATCATATTAGTTCTACCCTTGAATGGCATCAGTAACTGAGCAGCAACACACACCTGCAATTTCCCAGTTTTTCCTCTTACCTGTATAGGCTGTTTCTATGTAAGCTGCAGAAAGTCCTAGTCATCTTCAGGTTACATCTGGGGCATGTTGTTATCTGAGAAACCCATGAATAAGCTTTTCTTAAAAAAAAAAAAAAAAAAATGCCTTAGTTGACTAACACATCTTTTCCACTGACAATATCAGCACTAATAACAGATATAGGAGCTGAATTTGGTACTAAAAGTATTTGCCTAGAGCAATAAGCCCTGCAATATATCCAACTGGTATCCCAAGCCAAGCTTCCGGAGAGAAGCTTCATCCATATAAGAACATAAGAGGTAATAAAAACAAAGATGGCATTACAACTGTTTAGCCAAAGAAAGGAGGAAGAGAAAGCAGGAAAATGTCTCAAATTCAAAGAATGTTTTTAAAATGTGTAAGATGAAAAGAGAATTAGAGAAAATACAAAAGAAAGTACATGATATGTATGAGAAATTTAGAGTCATAAAAGAGAAGAAGCAAAGTCGATCCTGGAACTGAAGAATTCAATGAATGAAATGGGAATTTCTTGGAGAGACTAAAGAGTGAGAATTATAGATTCAAGAAAGTATTTTATTTTTATTTTTAACTTTTTAATCAATTATTTTATTTATTTATATCACAAACGCTGCTTCTCTCCCATTACTCCCTCCCAGAGTATGTTCTCCCATCCCACTCATCTTTGACACTGAGAGGGTGATGCCCCAGGACATCCCCCTCCCTGGAGCATCAAGTCTCTACAGGATTAGACATACCCTCTCCCACTGAGGCTAGAAAAGGCAGTCTTCTGCTGCATATGTACCTGGAGCCTAAGACCAGCCTGCATATATTCTTTATTTGGTGACTTAGACAGTATTATTCTTCCTATGGGGTTGTTATCCTCTTTAGTTCCTTCGATTCTTCTCCTAACTCTTCCATAGGCATCCCTGACCTCAGGACAAATGATCCTGGATGTATACCCAAAAGATGCTGCACAATATCACAAGGACACATGCTCCACTGTGTCCATAGCAGTGTTATTTGTAATAGCCAGGAACTGGAAGCAATCCAGATGTCCCTCAATTTAAGAATGGGTAGAAAAATTGTGGTTCATTTAAACAATGAAACATTATTCAGCTATTAAAAACAAGGATATCATGAATTTTGCAGTCAAATGGATGGAACTATAAAATATCATCCTGAGTTAGCTAGTCAAGACCCAAAAGGACATGCATGTTATGTACTCACTGATACATGGATATTAGCCAAAAAGTGCAGAATGCCCACGATACATGCCACAGACTTTTCAAAGTTAAACATGAAGGAAGATTCAAGTGAGGATGCTGCAATCCCACTTAGAGGGGGAAACAGAATAATCATGGGAGGCAGAAGGAGGGAAGGACCTGAGTAGAAGGGTAGGAGGGGAGACAGAGAGGGGGGAAAGGTGGCAAAATCAGGTATGTGGGAATACAGGAGAGAGGCCCAGAGGTCCAAGAGAATAAATGGAAATCTGTATGCAGCTGTGGAGGGAGGAGGTGGAGGGTGGGGGTGGAGAAAAAACTCTAGAGAGTCTCAGAGACCTGGGATGGGGAGGCTCCTGAGACTCAATATGGGTGTCCTTAGCAGAAATGCCTAACAGTGGGGAGATGGAACCCAAAGTTACCACATTCTGTAGTTAGACAGAACCCCCAGTTGAGCGATGTGGCATTAACCCACCTTCAACATTTTCTACCCCAATTTTTTCCTGTCTTTAAGAAATACAGGGATAAACATGGAGCAGATACTGAAGAAATGGCTGAGCAGTGACTGGACCAAGTTTGGCTCTATATCATGGATGGGCATAAAACCCTGATGCTATTAGTGATGCTATGTTGTGTTGCAGACAGGAGCCTAATGTGGCTGTCCATCTGAGATGTTCTACTAGCAGTTGACAGTGACAGGTGCAGATACTCGCAGTCCAGAAAGTGTTTTTTAATGGCACAGATAGGGCAAACAAGGAAAAAATAATAAAAAAATAATAATTCAAAGATACTTAAATGGTCAAACTTCTGTGAAAAAATATAAACATCTAGTTTTTGAAATATTTGATGATTTCCAAGAAGATTCAGATGATTCTTTCTATGTATAAATCTGAAACTCTAGTTTAATTCCTGAACAAGAACATCAGCAACAAGGGTAAGGAAGTCAGAAAGGTACATTTTGAGAACGCACCAAGAAATGTTTGAATCAAACATTTATTCAATTAAATAAAGGAGAACTCTAGAAAGTATCATGAATTTATTAAATGAAATAAAGAATAGATATTCAAGTTGTTAGACAAGATAAGAGCCATAGTGTATATGGGCATCAGGAAATACTAAAAATTAATTAACCATAACCACAACTTTTACAAGCTATAAGAGCACTATGTAGAGGTCAACATTATCAATACATGTGGTAGATAAAGGGGCTGAGATAACTTTTAAAAGCAATGAGAGTAATTCAGTACAATTGAATAGATATATGAATATCCAAGTATATGTAGTATTTAGATCTCAAAACTTATAATCAGTAAAGATTCTTTGCAGACAACAGTGTAATATTCTAATTAACATTTCAATATTGAATATAAATAAATAACAAGAGCTGAAGAGGAATATGTGAGCATACTAGACAAATCACTGGAGCATTAGCCCTCTCAACAGAAACTCTCATAGAATAATATGTTTCAACCCCTGAGAAAAAAATTACTGCCAAGCATGGACATGATATCCCGAAATATGATCTTCTCAAATGAGTGGGGAAATAAATACATTTCAAAAATACAAACTAAATCAAGTCCTGTACAATAATCCATCACTGTAGGAGATACTTAAAGATATGACACACAGAGATGAAAGGAAGGCAATAACCAACAGAAAGGCTTAGGAAAGAGTGGTTTTCATGATGGGACTATATGAACAATAAGTAGAAAGAAAGGATCACACATGTTTCAGTAAATCCCTTGCATTTCTTTTGTCTAATCAATCATTTCTGTTAAGGCACCAATGGTAGACCAAAACACTTTACAGTCAAGTCTACATTGGGAGATCAATAAATGTAGCATGAGTGAGAGGTATGGCCACTCATGGGTAACAACTCATAACATCTACTGCAGTGGAATTTCCATTACTGCTGAAAGATGGCTCCAGAAGACTCTTCGCTCCCATGGCACATTCTTGTGGTTAATATAAACTCAATAAGAGGACTCTTACTTCTTGTTGGTTTTGTGAGTCTCTTGAGTCTTATAACTTCATAAAACTCACATTAGTGGACATTCAAGGTCAGATAGATCATCCTATAACTAGGCTGTGTAATGTCAATATTCTACTCCAACTTTTATACATGGCATTCACAAATGTAAAAGGAAAAAAACCCTTAGTTAAACACACCATAAATCAAGTAGACTTCAGATAGATAAACACCATATTCTCTGATAAAAACCAAGTTTTATTAAATATAAATAATAGAAAGCATTCCTTCTATATTATTAGTTACTGTAAAAATTCATAAGGGTTATTTTTGAGGAATTAAATCAAGGATTACTATACCATACAGCTATGCCATTCTTCAGCAAATATGTGAATATATACTTGGAGGACAGTTATTCAGTATACCTACAATATGCTTTCACATTTCACTATGACCTTATTTACAAGTGCTATTGAATGAGATTAATCTAGATGCCACGATTATTAGTGTAAGATATATATCTGTATAGACCTATACAGATATATATCAGTGATATATACCACTTTTAGCCATTTTACACACACACACCACATATATACAACTTTTAGGATATATATATATAATTTTATGTAGCCATGAAGAAAAATAAAATCATTGCATTTGTAGAAAAACTATATAACTGGAAATCATATTAAATGAAACAAAGCAGACTCAAATGCCAATTATTGCATTTTATTTTATAGACAGTACTTAGATTTAAAAATTAATTCAAAACTGAAAGAAATTAAATAAATGATGAATATTGAAGCAAAAATAAGAAATATACTTGTTGAAAAAATAAAAATATGCTTAACATATGAATAAGAAGGTAATTCTTCTGAGAACAGAGACCTGGACAACTTTTGCAATGTGAATCATAAAAAAGATAGAAATACTAAATAAATAAAATTGGAGATTAAAGTCAGACCAAAACAACTGACATCACAGAACACTGAGCACGGGTTACTGTGAAATCTAGTCAGCAACACTGAAAAAATAGAAGAAATAAACAATTTCCAGACATATATAATCTAAAATAGATCTTTTGAGATGTGGATAATCATGAAGGATCTAGTAATGAGAAGTGAGATTACATAAATAATAAAATGTATTACAACAGGGAAAAGTCCAGAGTTTCATTATTGAATTTTAAGAAGCCTTTAAAAAAATTTACAGTTACTCCTACAATTTGGTAAATAATTGAAAGGACATCAGTCATTTAATACCAGTCTGTGACATCAACATTATACCAATATCTAAACCAGACAAAGTCAATTAAAAAGGAATAGCAAGTGGTTAAGGAGATACAGATAAAAGGTCACATTTAGACAAAATTAATCAAGAATCTGTAGGGGTAACCATTGGAGGAAACAGCATGGATGTATTTCAGCAAATTAAAACAAATACAGGAGCCATGTGATCCATAATACCTACTTCTAGATACAGATGCAAAGAAGATAAGATGATCTTACAAAAAATTACCATACTCATGTTTATTCCTAGCATTGTTCATAACAGACAAGATATGAGATGAGATATTTATTGGTGGAGAATGGGCAAAAAATGTAGTGCCTGAGTCTAGGGAGATGACTCAATTAGTAGAGTGATTGGAACATAAGCATGTAGGTCTGACTGAGCTCTCTAACACCTACATAAAAAATTATATGTGATGCTACATGTACCCACACACATATGTATATACATGATCATGAATATATATGTATAAACATGATATTGTGCATATACATAAAGTATCTTTGATGTTTGTAACAAAAAATAATCGGTAATCCTCTGATAAATACTCCAATTCTTCTGACATGTTCATTGTACTCTTGTTCACAGGTGCTGTAGTGTCAGTTTGCATATTATGTACAATTACCATGGGAAAATTAGTACCACTATATGTGCTAAGAAGATAATTTAACAAGTACATAAATATGTTATTTTATGACATCTCATGCAATCCTACACTTGTAGGAAGACTAAAGAAAACACTAGTTAGAGAAATGGCTCACTAGAAGAGCAGAAGTCTGGCATTCATGTTGCTTGAGGTTCTAGCTGCAGCACTAAAGATACAAAAGCAAAACATAAGGAAGAAGAAAAAATAAACAGCATGGAAAAATGAATAATAAAATCACAGTATTAAAGCCTGATGATATTTTTCCTGTATGTTTATTCTTGATGTATTTTCTTTAATTCCATTTAACATTTGGCTATAAGTAGTGGCCTAGTTTTTTATTCTTTCATTAAACAATGGGAATTTTTGTCCTTTTCTTTAAACTTGTCTGAGCTTGTGAAAATTTTGTCCTAGAAAGGGGAGTGGAAGTGATGTCATATAAATTGGAAGGGAAAGTCTGACATGACCCTGCAGCTTCCCATTGGTTGTTGGAAAGGGTTGCAGCAGGAATCATTACCCACTACCTTGTACCTCATTCAAGAATCAAGTCTGGTTTTTTGCTTTCTGTTTGCTTTTTTGGTAAAGAAGTCAAATCCTCATGAAAACCTAAATGTTATTACTCTATCAATCACAAAATGCCAGCATTTCAAGTTACCCAGGGACAGGGAACCCGGTTGATTTCAATTCTCAGCTATCCAGTCTTCCAGCATCACAGACACCTAAAGCCTCCATTCCTTATATCCTTTCTTCATTTGGGAGCTTAACTTAAGGGCGGTTGGCATATCCTCTGAGTGTTTGTTGATTTATGAAAACTACGCTGGAGAGATAGAATGGCCAGGATCAGAGAATATCTACTTATACGCTTCCCTGAGATCGTCCTGAGAATGTCCTAGTCTTGATCACTTCTCTCACAGAAAAGTAAGTTATACTTTTTTAAAAAAGAGATTTGTTCAATTTAACCCATTTAAATTTATCCTATAGAGGTAGCACATGGTGGATGTACCTAAAGTTCTCAGAAGTCATCAGGCAGGGGCAGGATAAGTATAAACATGAAGTCCACTTGGACTTCTGCCTTACTTGTTTCTATTGTTGTAAAAGGATATCATGACCAAGGCAATTTATAAAATAAAGTATTGTTTACAAGAAAGTATTTAATTGGAAGTTTGCTATCAGTTATAGTGGAAGTATCTATGACCATCATGTCCAAGACCATGGCAATAGACAGACAGGTAGACAGACATGGTGATGAATCATTAGCTGAGAACTTACATCCATAAGAAGAAGTTAGAAGAAAGGAGACTCTGAAAGGTGCTGGTCTTTTGAAACCTCAAAGCCCACCCCCACCAACAAGGTCATACCTCCTACTGCTTTCCAAACAGTTCTACCAGCTTAGAACAGGCTATTCAAATATATAAAGCTTCAGGAGGGGGTGTTCACATTCTTACTCAAACAACTAAATCCCCTGAGGAAATTCCTTGTGTGAAAAATATGGCACTCAATGCATTTAGCAAAATGGAGACAACTATTTATTGTAGCTTATAAAACATTCTGATTTTTGTTACAATTGTCCAATATAAATATTTCTTTTTAGGATCAGGCCACTTGTTAATGCTTTTATAAAATGCATGCTATTTACTATATTTAATATATTTACTATTTACTATATACTATAGTTATGATCTTATATACACTGTGAGATTATGTGACTGATGATGATACTTTAAGCTTTCAGTCTTTTGAGGGTAAAGACCAGCTCTCATTTTGATCATCATTTTATCCCAGAACCCTCTCTTTACAAATGTTCTAAACATGGGAACTCAGAGAAAACCTTATTTGTTACAAAAAGGACCTACTTCAGCTCAAACAAGAACGCTTCAAAAGTCTAGAGGTGGACATGAAACTGATAAGAAAAAAATCAAAAGACATTCCAAAAGTATGTTTATTCTGATGCTTAAAGTACCACCCTCCTTGTTCAGATAGGAAGTTAGACAATGACACCCTGCAGAAATACATAGGTGAAGATTAGAGTAAGGTCAGGTAGATTAACAAGTAAGAAAAGATACATAAAAAAATAGTGGCAAACAGAATTGGCCAAATTGTTTTATAATGAGGTTGTATCACAGAACATTTAATTTCCAGAGAAAAGAGATTTTGACAGCTATTTTAAGTTAACTGGAATCCAAAACAAGAATAATTTTGATACTGTCATTTATGTGCCTATCACAATTACAACTACAAAAAAGGAAGCATGTGAAGCATAATAAAATAGTTAAGTTTGCCAAATGCAATGAAGCTGTCATGTCAATCAAAACATCACATACAGCCTGTGGTTATTTTACCTTTATATATTTTGAAAGATATACTATGGGCATATAGGATAAAAAACATTATTTAATAAAACTTGGTTTAATTTTAAAATGTATAATTCATTCTTATTGGCATATGAGACAATAGTTATTTTGAACAAGAGGCAGTTTTTGGTTAAAGAATATCTCTTGGTACCATGGCATGCTAATTCCAAATGCAGTAATTTTTAAGGTTAGTAGAAACAAAAGTGCAATTAACATTCCAAAGCATCACTAGCTCCAGAAAGATGTATACATAAGACTACATTTTAAACCAAATTCAGTATTTATTTAACAAAATCTAATTTAAGACAAGTGTCACTTCAGAGTAGGGAAACAATGAGATCAATTTGAAACATTTGTATTATATTGAAGAGTTTAATATTTTAAATGAAATATTCTCACAATAATAAAATGTCAAATAGTCTGACAAAAGATTAAAATTTCTATAGCTTTTTAGTTAAGCTAGTGTAATATACTAGTCATTATCCTCAATCAGATCATTGGCAAATACATGGAGGTGGGACTGAGGTCATGATCATCTAAAAGGAAGTAGTGTCTTATCTTCTAATATGTGCAGCGTAGATGGGTGATACATTTGGTTTTACAACATAAGACAAGTTCCAAGGAAATCTTGCTAAATTCATCAGAAAAAATGTGTCAGAAACACAATGCCATTGAAACAAGACAGTAATTACAATCTCGAATAAGTAAGTTCTTTGTAAAGAAATCTATCCTCACAATTAACTAATTAACCTATTAGCTTACCAAGTAAATAAGGATATAAAACTAACATATAAATTGATTTTTTTCCCTTATTTGAATAGAAATTTCCCTCTTGTATAGAAAAAAGGTTTAGTCATGTGGGAAGATAAATCCTAAATAGGAGAGACTTAGGAAGACTGAAAATGAAGGAATGGTGCTGGAAAAAACAGGAAGGTAAGTTTAACGGCTGCTGCCCTAAATTTAAAGCTATATAGTAGAATGCTTTCATGCTTGAAAATAAAGAATTTCTCCTTTCATGTCATCTTTATCCTAGTACAGAGCCCATAGTATTGTTAGCACATTATTCTTCTCCCTGCAATGGTACCTGTGGTAGCCATAGTGATGGTGGCAGGAATAACCCTTTCACAGGAAAGAGTTGTAGTTTTCTTAAAATCACAAGGAGTTTTCTAGTTTCAGTGATTTTGTTGGTATCTGTTGTGAGATCAAGGGCTTAAGGGGTTGCTTAGCAGTTAAAGAGCTTACTGTTCTCACAAGGGAACCTTGTTCAGTTTCCATAATCTACATCAGGCAGCTGAAAAGGACTTGTCCTCCAGAGGTACCTACCCACAAGCATATTAAGCATACACACACGCGCACACACACACACACACACACACACACACACACACACACACAATTTAAGTCTTAGGAAAAAAGACAGATTAAGACACTAGCAACAAAGGTCCTATCTTGACCCCTGGCCAAGGAAGGAGATATCTGAATTAAGAATAGACGAAGTGCTGAAGATATAGAGGGAATCTCTTAAGAGGGTTTTGGCATAAGAAGACTGTTATCGGACACTTCAGACACTTATTGGGAGTACATAAATTATGGATAGATACACAGGTCAAAAGCACCGATTCTCTACTGCCTCAGGCTTTCTCTGCAAGTCATGTTTTGGGAACTCAACAGAAAATCAGAGACCAGAATCTGGTTGTTTTATTATCAGTTAGGCACAAGCTAGATTTCTCTGGGATGACGTTCCTCAACTGAGAAAATGCCTCCATCAAATGTGATGTAGGCAAGACTGTAGAACATTTTCTTGGTCAGACATTGATATGGGCAAAGATATCTTTGGGCAAGATGTTCTTAGTTGTATGAGAGAGCAGGCTGAGAGATCCATGGGGAAGAAACAATTATGCAGCACCTGGCTTCTATTCTATGTCTTACGTCCAACTTTCTGGCAGAGTTCTTACCCTGATTTCCCTCAGCTACAGAGTGTGAGCTGAGAATTATAAAATGAAATAAACCCTTTCTTCTCCAAGTTCCGTTGGGTCCTGGTGTTTAATAACAGCAATAGAAAAGTAACTAAGATAGAGATATTCTATAGAAAGCAATTTTCAAGGGTGTGAAAGGAGCAGATAATCTTAGAAAACTCTTTCGAGACTGCAAAGAGAGAATGAAAGAGAGAATGATCAACTAGCAACAACAATAATAAATTGCACTTACTTTGCATTCCCCATAGAGTTTGTGTTTGTCAAGGTCATTTAAATGCATTGTTTGATCTTTAGTAAGAAATGGTTATTATCACTCACAAGTCGCAGCAATCTCATAAATTGGGTCATTGAAAACTTCTGTTTCACTTACAGGAAAAATGAAAAATCATGGGACGATGGTATGAAGTTAAAATAAAAATGAAAGTTATAGCATTTTATTGGCAAGTTCAAATGGCAGATTAGAGACTGTTTACTTTTGTATAGAGATGGAGAGAACATATGCCGCAAATTGCTTTTCCATCTCCCACCAAAGTGCTCTACATCTCTAGCAATTTAAAAATAAACAGAATATCACAACCGTCCACATAGAGTCAAAGCACAAGTTGAAACACTAGACCATTGCACACAAGTTTAGTAAAAATAACTAGTAACATCAGCACCACAATGCGTTATTTTTCTCTAGAAATTCTTCTTTGGTTTCTGTAGCCTCAGGAAAGGGCTGGCCTTTGGTACTTTCCTTTTAACTCAAGACTTTATTTTTTTTCCTTTCATAATTCTTTATCTTTAGTTTGAGGTAGTAGGGTAATGAACTTCAGTGAACTGTAATGATAACCTAAAGTAAAACTTTTTCGAATGTGATTTGGGAGGTGAGAAACTGAGAAAAATGCAGCAAAATTTAGTAGAAAGAGTAACAAACTACAGGGAAGATGACCTAGACCCTGGACATGAGCAATAACAAGCTGTGAGATTTAAGACTAATCTTTTACTCTCAGAGTGCCATGAGAACTTTCCCTCCTGGCGGTTCTCCTTCTTAGAATAACTTGTGTATCAAAGTTCATTTGTTTGTACTTTTAAGACCACAAAGCTCACTTTCCCTTAGCCACACATTTGGTTTTTTTTCTCAAGAAAAGCCCAGGGCATCTTATTTATGTTTCTTCTTGCAGCTACCTGATTGCATCTTGTGTATTTACAAAATGTCCTTTATCCTGCTTTGCCTGCTGATCACAGACAGGAATCCAGCCAGTTATTGTGTAATTACTTTCAACAAGACCTATGCATGGGAGTGAATGTATAAATGCATACATGAGTACATGCATATACAGAGAATGGATTGTCTTACGTTCAATTTTGATAAAATTGTTCTTACAGTTGTCAAAATTAAAGCAATAAGCTATTCTCAGAGACCTGTTAATTAACACAGTATATAGATAACCTAAGATTTTTATAACCAGAGAAATCAGAAGTAAAGGTTATATTTATTGAGGATAGTGAAAAGAAGCTTTTATAAAGGGTGACTTTATATTTAGAATGACAGTATTGAATTAGAACTTTCAAAAGCAGTTTTCACACTGATATCAACAAGCAGGTGTTTTCACAGGCTTGTGTGGGCATGTAGGACATCAGAAACTACAGAGACAGCTTAGTGTAAGCCACAGCCCCATTCTCTTCCTTCCCATGGGATCCCCCATCTGTGTACTAGCTTTGATCTGGTGTCACAAACAAAGTCTATCTATTTATTCAAGAGAACAAATGTTACTTTTGGTGTAAACCCCGGGGAAACTCAGAAGAGGACATACGTTTTGGGAGCCCATTGATTTTCAAAGTGTTGATCTGAATAATCCATGGCATATTTATTTCTTTGACTGTTAGAAGTTGTACACAGAGGTGGTGAGCTCACCTTGTTCTTCCAGCATAACCCTGTCCTTTCTTTTGTAGTTGTCTTCTTTACAACAATACTGAGTATACTCTAAGAGAAAAAGCCAGAGCTGTATATTTGCTTTCTAATAATATTGTATATGCTACCATGGATTCTCTGAATTTCAAAAACCAATTTTTTTCTGTTAATATTGTATATTTATGTGTTATATATATTTGTTACAGTTGAGAAGTTAATGAAATTGACATATCATTACTAACTAGAGGCCAAAGGGTTGTTTTGTTTTGTTTGTTTGATTTAGGGTCTACACTGTGATATAGCTCTGCTAATTTAGAGAAATAAATGCCATATATACTCTGAAATAATTTCACCCCAATTAAATCTTTGCCACACCTCTTCACTCTTCAAAGGGACTCTCCTGTAACCGCTGATAGTTTTATTTCTGATATTCTGTAATATCCTCCTTTCCATAGTTTTATTTTATTTGGTTTCAGTTATATAATACCATCCTCTGGTATGCTGTTACATCTTGCTTGAAATGGGGATTATCTATTTGTCTTTAATCCAAACCCAGTATCTTCTCACTTTTAGTCCCTAAGTAGCTCTCTTGTTTGTCAGACAACTTTGAAATTGTACATTCCTAATGTTCAAGAGAGAATAATTTCCCTTAATAATAACCTCATAGTGATGAAAAAGAGTCAAAGAGGTGAAGATGACTCCCACTTGAAGAAATAGAATGGGTGCTTGGCTCATACTGAATGAATATGAATATGAATTCATAGTAGCACATGAATTCTGCTACTATGCAACACTGCTGTTGGGTGGATGGTAAGAAATGGAAAACAAATTATAAACATAATTTTCTATGCTAAGTATTATAACAAATCTCCAAAGAGACCTTGGATCATACTCCTTGTGAATAATTGGGAAACATGCTATAGTTTTGCCAAAGGAGTGTGGCTTCTGTCTTATGAAGTGTTTTCTTTATAGATTAACTTTTTGAACTCTGTAAGATGTGTTCTATTTTCTTATTGTCTTGTCGTGTCTTGATAGCTGATGCTTTTGTTTTAGTTCTGAATATATTCAATACATTCCATTATCTGACCATTGTTATTTATCCATTTCCTTCATAGCCTTTAATGAATGCCACATATGAACATACCTGTATGAACATCTGTATGCACGTTTATGCAGTGTACACTCAAAACTCACATTTGTAAATACTTAGGAGCATTGTTGATCAATTCCTTGATAAGCTCGTGCTTATTTAGAAAGAAGTTGACAAGTTGACAACAGTTGACATCTGTTTTCCCAAGATGTTGTCCTTTCCTGACTCTTAACAATTGCCATTCTTCCACATTTTTCTGACTTCTGACACTGTCATAGTTTTCAATTTTAGCAGAATTACACTTTAGAAACACCTTATCCCCAACTTACAATTTGCATTTGGGTTTTTTTTTTTAATGACAAAATATTTTTTAAATGTCAAAAAGCTCTTTTTTTAATGAAATTGTGGTTTCATAAGTTTCTAAAATATTCCCACCATGCCCAAATGAAGTAAATATTCTCCAAATGAACTAAACATTCCTCCTATTTTAGAAATGCTAAAGTTTTGTGTTTGCTTTAGATCTTTGGCCTATTTGAATGAAATCTTCTGAAATGTGCAATTTCTGTACAAAAATTCATTTATTCAGTAATTCTTTTAGTGGATTAATGTTCAGTATTATCATTTTATTAAAAATTTATTGTAACAAGCAGGCAACTGAATAAAATCACACACCAAAATTAATTAAACCAAATTCTACACATGTCTGTACATTTGACACAATCAAAATGCCATTCTAAGGCTGTTGGAGCTTCCTATTGAGTTACAAATTCTCTATCAAATATGTCTTTCTCCTTCACCTACCACCAGATCACCAAACGTTCAAGTTAGAACGAGGAGAGAATATCCTTCTTCTCTTCTTCTGTGACTCATGTATTCTTTGCCTGCATCCATGAGCCCTTACCACCAATAGTTACCCTTGCTACAATTATAGGATTCTCATCTGTACGTCTCTTTAGAAACATATGTGCATACACACATGCATGTACACACTCATGCACAGCTCATGCACTCATGCATGTATGTACACATAAGGGAGATGCAAGGCACACACACATACACATTAATCTAGGGTCTGCATAGAATGGTAAACATGCATACATTTAACTTTCTGTCATTGTCTGACCCTCTTTAATATTATACATTCTTAGTCCTACTTGTTAAAATAAATAATAATTTCATTCTAGAGCTCAATAGTATCCCATTTTGTGTATCAAAGTTTCCTTAACATTCTTCTATTGGTAGAAAATTATATTTCATCCTTATGTTTTGAAAATAATGCCTTGCTTCAAGAAATACCTATGTCTGCTGCCAAACATAATCTGGATTTATAACTGGATGGTTCTACTTATGTGTCTCTAGTATAAATATTGGGCTATAAAATGTTCGCTTACCAATATTTCCCCTTTTTGTTGCCTGTATGCAGTACTAAGTTCTGAATGTGGACAATGCAATTTCTCATTTTTTTTTTCAGTATAATGTTCACTATTCCTAGTTCTTTGCTTCTCAAAGTTGAGATTTAGTTAGTCAATGCATAGTATACAATCAGTGGAATTCTTATTTTAATATGCAGTGAATATTCTGTACTTTTACCTACACTAAAGTAATCTATATGATCACAAGGTGGGATAAAACCCTAAGTTATGGAGTTAAATCAAAATAGTGAAGCCTA
Source organism: Rhynchomys soricoides (assembly GCA_019843965.1). NCBI lineage: Eukaryota > Metazoa > Chordata > Mammalia > Rodentia > Muridae > Rhynchomys > Rhynchomys soricoides. Next base: position 9,413,784 of record JADRCH010000047.1, read on the forward strand.
GAAAATGTTCTAAGTTAATGAAGCTCTACCTCATATTCTCACTTAAAAATGTCCCAGACAATTAATTCATTAGATCCATCATTAGAAAATTGTGCTTTATGTATCTGGCTGTACATGTAATCCATAATTGCTAGGTTTCTAAGTGACTTCTATGTCTGTGTAATATTCTACAATGCTGTGCTAATGCGAGAAGCAGAGCCACATATCCACATCTATGTTTAAAGGGTTACTTGGTCAGACTCTGAGAGAAATACCATGTTTCAGCATGTATTTTTGCCATGTAAAATACTTGCTTGTTTCTTTCCCAGTTTCTTTATATGGCATTAGTACACTTCAGAGAAAAGACAGTTTATAGTGTATTTGATTACACAGTTAGACATTACAGTTTAGCACAATATGCTGTAATCAGAACTACTCAGAAAAGCAATTTAGTTCTGATCTTGTCAAATTAAGTGTGTATTGAATGTATAACTCACCCTCTTGTTTTGGAGAGCTATTTTGAGGCAGCAGCAAGGAAAAGAAAGCTATTACTTATTGTCATAATTTTCTCCTAAGGAATAGATTGGTAGAATCAGTAGAACTGCCATGGGACTAATCTTCCAATAATCTATTTTTTGTTGAGTATAGAGATAGTAAGTAGTGCAGATAATGATATCAAAGCAAGATGAAGTAAGCTTGGAATGAGGACTAGTTGCATAAAAGGAGATGATACATAAACAGAAAGTTATGTGCATGCATAGGGGAATCATTATAAAGAAAGAAATAGAGCAGGAAGCCACAAGGAGGAATATAACCTATATCTACCATGCCTGTACTTCTTGCTGTGGTGATTTATCAAATATTATGTTACAGTATTGATCTTAGAATTATGACTTATCTCCTGTGAGCTTCCTATATAATGGACCAAAAATAGTTCCCTTTAAGCACAATATCTCATTATATATAGGTAAGATGAAACTAGAGTTAGAAAATACTGGGGCAGAAATGTAAGGGTTAAAACCTTATAAATAGTTCATCAAAGAGACCACAGAGGACCCCAAAGCAATATTAGGCTATTGTCATTGCTTTTAGAAGCCCACCATAAAGAGATATTAAGACTCTTTTGCTTATAAAACCAAACACTTTATCTAGAACAAAGAAATTAACTGACCAGAAAATGCTCTGCCTGCTAAGTGTCTTATATAATGCCATGAGGTGATATGCAGGACGCTGAAGGAGAAAAATACATTCGTGGTCTAATCCCAGGACCAGCTCCTACATTCCACAATGCTTACCTTCTTTCCTGATATTCCAACCGGTGTTTTAATGCCCTGACAGGTATAGAATTAACCAACTGATGTATCATTGGATTTGAGGTTTTTCTATAAAAGAAGGTCCATGCCTGTTACTGTAAACCTGGTAAATAGTTTGTGACTGGGAAGGTAATAGAGCATTAGGAAGAGGCACCCTCTGCAGATTTGCTAAAAGTTCATTCTGCCTAAGTCTCTTCTAAATGCCATGTTTAGGTACATAAATGGAGGCTGCTATTAATTTTGGCCAAAACATTTTTCAATGGGTTAATGCAATCATTCATAAACCTTAGCATCAATTATCTATTGATAGCTGATAGTTAACAATGGAAGGAGAATCACTCTTGTTAGGGAGTGTAACTAGTGGCATGTTGCTAATGCCTCAGTGGATAACCACACATCCATGTACATATAGATACTACTAATTGGACTCAGGAAGTTATTCATAATAAAACTTTAAAGATAAATAAAAGGAAGATGTAAAGCATAGAGAAGTATGGTATGTAGGGGACAGGGTTAGGAAGGAAGCGGTAAATGGCTATGATCTCTATACATTGGATCAATGTGTAGTTCTTAAAGAGAGAAAAAAAATTTAAAAGAAAGATTAGAATTTAAGAAGGAGTTTTGGTTCAGTGGGAGGAACAATTGGGGATAGTTGATGGTATATAGACATTAGAAATAAATAATTTTTAAATAATAATTTAAAATATAAAAATTCATCTTTTTATAAGCAGGATTTTTTGATACTTTATTTACATATAAAATGTTTCCCCGTTTCCAGATCCCCCTTTTGGAACCTCCCTATTCCCTCTTCCCTCCCCCTGCCTCTATGAGGGTAGTCTCCCACCCACCGACCCACCCACTTTCGTCTTCCCTCCTTGACATTCTCCTATACTGGGGCATCTAACGTCCTCAGGCCCAAGGGCCTCTCATTCCCCTGATGGCTAACAAGACCCTCCTCTGCCACATATGAGGTCAGCACCATGGGTCCTTCCATGTGTATTCTTTGGTTGGTGATCCAGTCTCCAGGAGCATCAGGAGGTCAGGACAGTGGACACTGTTGCTCCCTCCATGGGGCTGCCAACTCCATCAGCTCCTTCAGTCTCTTCTCCAGCAGCTCCATCTGGGACCTTATGCTCAGCTTAATGGTTGCTGTGAAGTGACTATTGGGTATTCCGAACTTTGGGGCTAATAATCACTTATCAGTGAGTACATGCCATATTCATTCTTTTGTGACTGTGTTACCTCACTCAGGATGATATTTTCAAGTTCCATCCATTTGCCTGAGAATTTCATGAAGTCATTGTTTTTAATATCTGGGTAGTATTCCATTGTGTAAATGTACCACATTTTCTGTATCCATTCCTCTGTTGAAGGACATCTGGGCTGTTTCCAGCTTCTGGCTATTATATGGCTGCTATGAACATAGTGGAACATGTGTCTTTATTACATGTTGGAGCATCTTCTGGGTATATGCCCAAGAGTGTAATAGCTGGGTCCTCAGGTAGTATTATGCTCATTTTTCTGAGGGTCCACCAAACTGATTTCCAGAGAGGTTGTATTAGCTTGCAATCCCACCAGCAATGGAGGAGTGTTCCTCTTTCTCCACATCCTTGCCAACATCTGCAGTCACCTGAATTTTTGATCTTAGCCATTCTGACTGGTGTGAGGTGGAATCTCAGGGTTGTTTTGATTTGCAATTCCCTGATGACTAAGGATGCTAACCATTTCTTTAGGTGCTTCTCGGCCATTGGAGTTTCCTCAGTTGAGAATTCTCTGTTTAGCTCTGTTCCCCATTTTTTGATAGGGTTATTTGTATATCTGGAGTCTAGCTTCTTTGTACATATTGTATATTAGCCCTCTATCAGACATAGGACTGATAAAGATCTTTTCCCAATCTGTAGGTTGCCATTTTGTCCTATTGACAGTATCCTTTGCCTTACAGAAGTTTTGTAATTTCATGAGGTCCCATTTGTAGATTCTTAATCTTAGAACATAAACCATTGGTGTTCTTTTTAGGAACTTTCCCCCTGTGCCCATGTGTTCGAGACTTTTCCCCACTTTCTCTTCTATTAGATTCAGTGTATCTGGTTTTATGTGGAGGTCCTTGATCCACTTGGACTTGAGCTTTATACAGGGAGATAGGAATGGATTAATTCCTTTCAACCAGGAATGCTTTTTTGATGTTTGTATGACATTTTTTTTTATGCATGGATTAAACTACATTCTAGAATTTATCTCTTCTTCTCTTATGAAACCTTTCATTCATCAACACATACATATGTGTATGTGTTAATAAAATGGTTAGATGCAAGCAAATAATGATATATTCATAACTCTCTTAGTCAAGTTAAAGTTCCATCTTGTCTATTGTCTTAGTTAGGCTTTCTATTGCTACAATGAAACAGAATAACCAGAGAAACTTGGGGAGGAATGGGGATATTTCTCTTATACTTCCACAGCACTGTTCATCATTGAAGGAACTCAGGACATTTACTCGAACAGGGCAGGATACTAGAGTTTAAGAAGTTTAGAATTTAAGAAGGAGTTTTGTTTCAATGGGAGGAACAATTGGGGACAGTTAATGGTATATAGACATTAGAAATAAATAATTTTTAAATAATAATTTAAAATATAAAAATTCAGGTGGAGAAGCTGAGGTGGAGACAATGGAAGGTGCTCCTTACTGGTTTGCTCTATATAGCTAGCTCTGCCTGCTTTCTTATAGAACTCAGGACCACCAGCCCAGAGGTAGCATCACCCACCATGGGCTGATACAAGAAAATGACTTACAACTAGATCTTACAGAGTCATTTTGTCAATTTAGGTTTTCTTGTTTCAGATGACTCTAGCTTGTGAAGGGAATTGACAGAGGGGAGTTGATCATTGATATAATCATATAATGTTATATAATATGTATAAAATTTTCAAATATTAACAATATTACTAAAGATAAATGATTAATTTCTGTTGGGGGCACATTTAGTATTATAAAAGACTTTTAAATTTGATTGTAAAATAATCATAATTTTTAAACAATATTTCCTGGCTAATGTAGAAATGCAGATGATTTCATTAACTGAGATGAAAAAGTGTGTCACATTTGCCTGGGGGAAAAGGATACTATCCAGGTACTTCTAAGGACTTCTTGTACTAAAATATTTTGTGTGATAAGGTCTTAGACTCTTGTTTCTCACATCAAATGCCTTCCAACTTCTAAGACCTCCAGCACAGGGATCTCAGAAATGTTGGCTGCCACTCATTTTCAACAACATTTATAAAACTATAGCATAAGTTGCAACACTTAAGTTACAAGAGAGTATGACACTATCCTTTCAATAATTACCTTTGGTATTACTGATTGCTAATGAAAACTGTACCTAACACAAACATAGATTTCATGTCTAAGAGATTCAACTTTTCTTACTATCTTTGTAAAAGGATTTTCTAATGATCCATTATAATTTGCATAAAATACATCTTTTTTATATTGAAAAAGTTTATATTCGATCTTCTAAGAACTACTTTATTTTGGTGGAGTTAACTATATTTTAAATCAAAACAATTAAACTTTATTTTGTTTTAAAAAGTGTAAACTTACTAAATTTAAATAGGCCATATCTATTTCATCTTCATTGTACCTACATGTGGATGAAACAGTTATATTAAACTTACTAAAAAATAAATTCAAATGCACACATTTACAAAATGTGTGTATGACACCTTTATAATAATGATATCAATAATATACGGTATAATTATATAAGTATAATGATGATCTTATATTAAACTCAAGTAAGCAGTTACAACAAATCTACTCAGGTGGGCATTAGTTAAGTATAGCACAGTTACCATAGTTGTGTTAATTTAGATTAAATGAGGTAGACACTTGATGTTTAATTCTCTCAGGCAAAAGTACAAGATGGTATTGATCATCCTCTTTTTCCCAGTCTAGATGCTGCAGCTATTGATCATAATGCTTTCTAATACAATATGGAAGCATCATTTAACAGGAGATTTTTGTTCATTATAAAGTCATTGTAAAGCATGATTGTACAGAGTTTTAATACACCAAAATCTGAGTTTTAATCATATATTAAATTACTGCTGCTTCTTACAAGAAACAAGTTAACATTTAATTATATATATACTCATGTATACACACTAATACATATGAAGCTATATTTGCCTGCATATATATCTTAAATATTATATTTAAGAAAAATAAATATTTTATGAGATGCTGATAGTTGAAGAAAAGAAACCTAAACTGGATAATTTCTAAATATCCCAAGACATTCTCATTGTAATAATTGTTGCAGTATATGAAAAAATTTGTGCTATTCTTAGCATTAATTATATACCTTAGGACAGCTTGACAGGCTTCCTTTATTTAATAAGTAGTTTGACCTTTTTTCCATGTTCATCTATATAGCATTTCTTTTAATAGAAATCAAACAGTCAATGGATTTTGGTAGTAAAGTCGAGGTTATTATTGAGGATGAGACAATGTTTGGGCATTTTGTTTTGACCCAAAATATGATCTCTCTGAACAAATGATGATAGTAGTGTTTAGTATCTTAATCTCAAATCAGCCGTGAATATAAAGGGCTTTAATTTCTGTTTTCTGTAGAATGATTACTTATATAGAATTGTATCTTTTTAATTAATATTTATTTAACTTATGTGAGTGTTTTGCCAACATGTATATTCATAATATGAACTTGCCTGGAATGCCAGAGGCCTGAGGTGCCTAGTAGTCCATAGAGCTGGAGGTACAGATAGTTGTTAACATCATGAAGGTACAGCACACTGAATCCATGCCCCATGCAAGAACAGCAAATGCTCATAACCACTGAGACATCTCTTTATCTGCTTGTATTTGTTTTTTAATGTTCATTAAAATGATTATTTATTTTTGTCCCTATAATAAACCGACATTTAGAACATGGTTAGAGGATGGAAAATAATGTCTTACACAAATGAAGTATAACAATTTCTTGGATAAAAGTGTGCCTTACAAATTTCCTGTACAGTTATTACATACCAGATCCACTTTGCAGAACCATTTAAAATCATGTTTGTACTGTGGAAAGATGGACAATTTATTTTACAGAATGATGAGCCTTTTTACAAGTTCTTCTTCTCACCTTTGAATACGTGAACTCTATGCCCTGACATTGAAATGTATCATCTCTCCTCTCCTCATGTTCTTGAACATATCTGTTTCCCTGTACCTAAAGGAATGAAGATCATCATGTAGCCCAGGTCTAATACTGTTGTATATCTGTACTTACAAATTATTTCCCTAGAGCACTGCCTTCTCTGTTATGGTGTCTGTTTTTGTAGGCATCTCTGAATTCTGCAGTGTATTCTGGTTTCTAGCAAGAAAAGAACTGACTGAGCCTATGACAAGCAATGATGTTGCATGGAAGGCACTGATATTTTTATAGTAAGCCTAGTGGTATGTGATTTTTGAGCATAAGTTGGACCATTTTAGAAGTTGCTCGGACAATTTTACGTGAAAGTGGGAGCATTGGTGCAATGAAATAGTAATTTGCTAGTGGCCTGAGATATTGAGTGAGACTTAAAAACCTTATAGTAGACTTGATTAGATTATATACCTGAAATAGTTTTGACATGAGTAAAAAGTCAACTAATAAAGGACATGTGGCATCTACTTAGAAAGCAGAAATAATTAAGAAAACTAATCAATAATAAAAATCTGGGAAGAAACCGAAGCAGAGCACACAGTTATGAAGTCACGCAGAATTTCTCATATGTGTATATTAAACCTAATTGTATATTTATGTTTACAAATTCATTTACCAATGTGAGGGAATTTGTAGCCCAAACTAATGTAAGTTTAATTCAAAAGTTCAATTGTATTTATGGTTGTAAATTCTACAATTCATTATGGCAAACTGTGCTGTTTTCTTTTAGTTTTTGGAAAACTCACGAAGAGAGTGTACACCACATGTAGTTAAATATATATTTTGCTAGAGTCTTTTTCCTTATTAGGGATTTTTTTTTAATGATGGTGTATTTTTAACTGGGGAAAGAGGTTGGAGGTTACTACAGAAGGTGATAACATATGTTATGCTACTTGGGTTGTAAGACTCCTTCCACGAGTTACAGGCTCTCACAATACCCCAGTACCAGTCATGAAAACCTCCATTTCCAGTTGCTTGTCAACAAAATCCAAAAGGATGCTAAGGTAATATAATTTATTACTATTTCCTTAGTTTCCTTCTAGAGATAATTCCCTATTGCTGAAAATACATTCCACTTGAAACACTGGCTTAGAGGACAACCTCTCATAGTGCTGGGAGATTTTATGAAAGCTGTCAAAAGAGCATATGATTTATTGTCATACCCCAAGTTTCTGACACAAATTGCACCAATGACCACAGTGGAAAAATATCCTTAAAGATGCAATAGTGCATGCACATCTTTTTGTTTGCTTGTTTTTAAATTGGATATATTCTTTATTTACATTTCAAAAGTTATCCCATTTCCCGGTCTCCCCCAAACCTTCCTATTCCATCCCCCCTCCTGCTGCTTCTATGAGGGTGTTCCTCCATCCACCCACCCACTCCAGCCTCCCCGACCTTGAATTCCTCTACACTGGGGCATCCATCAAGCCTTCACAGGACCAAGGGCCTCTCCTCATATTGATACCAGACAAGGCCATCCTCTGCTACATATGCAGCTGGAGCCATAGGTACTCCCTGGTTGGTGGCTTAGTCTCTGGGAGCTAGGAGCTCTGTAAGAGGTCTGGTTGGTATATATATAATATTTAAATATATATTATATGTGTATGTGTTATCAAAATTGCATGAATAGTAGCATTAATTGTAGGCACAATATTTGTATTTAAAATAATGAAGTGCTTAAAATTAGAGGAAAGGAGGAGGAAGAGGGAAAACAAAGAAAGGAAGCAAGAGAGATACGTAGAGAATTCTCTATGCGTGATGAATTTTGCTAATAGTGATTGTTAGGCAGTTGGTCCTTTCCAATCTAGACCTGTTCCTTCATTCTTGCAAACATCAAACATCAACTGGATGTGGGAATTTGAAGGGTGGTAAAAATTATTATCCATCATCATTTGATTGAGTCAATACAAAAATACCTGAAAGAAATACAGTAGAATACGTGTATTCTTTACTCTGCTTTTACAGGGTTGACTGCACCAAAGGAATGCTTTGTAATTCTCTCTCCACCTGAGATGCCCTCTCTGAAGTCACTTTATTCCCACATTCCCACACTTCCGTGAGGCTGACTCACTCTCTATTGTGGCATAAGCATGGGGATTTCTTCCCCCATTCACTGCAGACATAGTTAGGCAATCCTGCCTCTTCTGCTTGACGTGTAATGAAACACATGCATACTTATATCTGTTTCACTTTTGAAAATTATTAATCTTTCATTAAATAATATATGGCCAAGCTCAGTATGTAATTCCCACCAGAACTCTGAAATTCACTACTGTAACAATAGAGTTGACAGGGTAATATCATGGTTATGCATTGGTCACAACACTCCAAGATAAGAAGTCAACGAGTAAGCCCTTGAGAATCTATATTACCTTAGATGAATAAAAATTCAAAAAATGTCCTAATTAGTGATAATTAACAGAATCTCAACAGGAAAATATAAAATACAATAGAAATAGGAAAAAAGGTATAAAGAATACTAGGTACAGTGGCAGTTTTTAAAACTTATTTTATATTCTCATGTCCATGTTATTACATATGTTTGTGATGTATATTTAGTTATGTTTGTTAATTTTTAAAATAATTTAACTGATAGGTGTTAGCCTATGGCTATAGGTCAAGTTCTCTTTTTTCAATGTGCATATTACATTTGGATTTCATTTCCAAGGTTGAAATTATAGAAACATTAAATGTATATTTGTTTCCATAAAATAATTTATTTATTTATTTATTTATTTTACAGGAAATTCCTTTTTCTAAATTCAATGTTAAAATCCTTCACCCCTCTGATGGGCAGGAGTTGAATGTCTTTTTCAGTGACTCACTGTTAGTCTGCTTAGAGCCTGCCCAATGCATGCCTAGTCTAAAAGCAGAGCTCTATTTTGGTGTTTATTTACAGATAATCCTCTTCGGTCTTAAAAATAGATACACTTCATTTTTAGTTACCTATGATTATCACAACACAAAACCACAATTTAGTGGTTAAATCATTAAAATTGGGACTGAAAAATGGCCTCAGGAGGTAAAGGTATTTGGTACACAAGCCCTGTGACTTGAGTTTGATACTTGGAATTTACACTGGAAGGAGAGAACCAAGTCACAGAAATTGGATCATTGACTTATATACTTTTTAGTGATCTATGGTACATGTGTGCTTGCACCTACATAGAAGTAGCATATATGTACACACACACAAAAAACCCTAAAAATGAATTTAGAAAAGTGATACAAAAAGTTTAAAACAAAACAATGAAATTCTATTATCTTATAACTGTGCAGACCATCCATACATAAGAGAAAAATAACAGCTAATTTTTTTTCTGTGATTCTGTAGACAGACATCATTTTCTTCTTTGCTCATTTCTAGAGGCTGCCTACATTATGTTTCCTTGACTTGCTCCCTACATCTTCAAAACAAACAGAAGTTTCTGGCCTTTATACTTTAGTTACATCTATCTGAGCACTTCAAAAAAAAGGGGGGGGATTTTTTTTTTCAGGACTAAAGATTAGCCTGAGATCTGGAGATCCAGTGAATATTCAGGAAATCACCAACAGCTGCCACCCTCTGAGACTCTGCAATTTGATGAGCAACCACAGTTGAGGTCTCTATCAACAGCATAACCCAACAGTTACAATAGTCTTTGAGATTATTATTATTCCAATTGGAACTATCAACAACCAAATCAATAAGTAGTCAACTTGCTGGACAACAGTATCCAGGCAAGATTCTTCCATTGCATCTTCTGAAATCTCAAGTGTATTCATTTTATTCAGATTTTCTATAGCTTCAAGTGCCTCCTTGATGTTTAATTTTGTCCAGAATTTGTAGCTGTTGTGTGTGTAGAAAGCTTTGTCCAATAGAAGTGCTAATGACTTTGCCAAAAGTAAGGTTCTGCAATAATAGAACTCTAAAATAGTTGCTGACTCCACTAGCTTTATTTTAGAACACCTCTGGCGGGCAGACACATGTCCATTTAAATGTATTTTTAAGACATACCTTATAATATGTCAGTTCTATTTATTTAATCAAACTTTAATTGAACACTTTAAAATTTATTACAATGGTGTACTTTCTGTAAACTTTTTTGTTTGTTTGTTTGTTTGTTTGAGACAGGGTTTCTCTGTGTAGCCCTCTATAGACCAGGCTGGCCTCAAACTCAGAAATCCACCTGCCTCTGCCTCTGGAGTGCTGGGATTAAAGGCGTGCCATCTTTTATTTCTTAAAAAGTCAATAAGACATTTGAATCATTGTGATTAGGTCTGCATTTCTCCCATGAATCCTATAAGATACACACAGAAATCTGCCGTATTTAATGTAGTTTCTTCATGAATAGTGCAGCTGAGAAATGCTTTAATTTATGTATCCACAAATATAAGTAATTAGGATGTCACAGAACCAATGGCAAGTTCAAAGATAAATTAACAAATTTACATGCTTTTTGAGAAATATCTCTTTATGAAAGTTTAAATAAGTGATAGTCTATTTTTCTGAGTAACTAAGTATTATTTACAATTATTGATGCTTTGCTATTATTTCAGGTAGTACACTTACTTTGTCTATCACTTTTTGTACCTTTAAATGAAGGAAATACACTGCTAAAGATTATTTTGTGTTTAACAAAAGAGCATTTGTTTAGTTTCTTTTTTTATTTTTATTAACTTATTTGTTTTTAAATCTTAGTGATTAACTTACAACACAATGCATGTTCCAAATTCATTGTGGTTTCTTCTCTTTCTTTCTTTCTTTTTTTCACGCCCACAATTGTGTGGATTAATGAAACTCCCATGTTCCCGTAAAAATGTATATTCTGCTTTTCTCCACTGGTTGACTCTTTTATTCATTTCATTTAAGTTCTTTGATAGTGTATTATGATTATGTCATATTTGAATTGTTTTATAGAGTGATTTTGTGTCAATTACTAAGATAAGGACATGGACATCTCTAATTGTTAAGTTTCTCTGCTTTTGTTTTTTTTTTTTTCTTTTTTCTTTGTTTTGTTTTGTTTTTCGAGACAGGGTTTTTTGTGTAGCCCTGGCTGTCCTGGAACTCACTCTGTAGACCAAGGTGGTCTCAAACTCAGAAATCCGCCTGTCTCTGCCTCCTAAGTGCTAAGATTAAAGGCGTGTGCCACCACTGCCCGGCTGAATTTGTTTTTTTCAACCTCTAATTTTTGCCTTTTACTAAATAGAAACTTAGTTATTATAGGTACATGCATTTAGAATTATAATCATTTATTTTTATGAAATACCCCTTTGTAAATTTGGTAAAAATATTATTTGTTTTGACAAGATAATTAGATCTTCATTTTCAATAAATGAATTCTTCACTGTAAATGATAGTATCATCCATAGGGTCAGATGTTTAAATATTTGGTCCCAGCTACAGGCACTGTTTGGGTAGGCTTAAGAGGTATGGCCTTGCTAGAAGAAGGACATCATTAGGGGAAGCTTTTGTTTTCAAACCTCGTGTCTTTCCCAGTTTGTTTTTTACGATTTTTATTTGTAGTTCAAGGTGGGAGGCTCCAGCTTTATTACAGACACTCTACCTGCTGTTTTCTGTTCATTCTTCCTCACCATGTTTTCCTGATGTTCGTTCCCTTGGTCCTGTTATTTGTATCATAAGGACAGAAAAGTAATTATTGCACGAAGCAAGATAAACTTTATGAAAAATTTGCAGCATTTGTATTTAACATCATTCAGAATATAAAATCTGTCCTTTCTATTTTTAACTAAAAATTTCTATTGTTGTTCTCCTAACCTGTGTGTGTTTATGTGCAGGTTTATGGGTGTGGATATTTGTGTATGCACATGTGTACAACTTTTTAGTCTTTGTGCATATGTATTTACAAGGTGACTATCAGATCTCATGAGTCACAGAGTTTATGTGAAGGTTATAGGGCATCCTTAGGTGTCAGACCTTGCCTTCTTTTAGAAACTGTCTTTTTGTTGATCACCACTGCGTGTGCCATTTTAACCATACCTCCTACCTCATTATGAAGGTATTATAATGGAGGGTGGTAGAGTGCAGTCACAATGAGTGTATTTCCGCATCACAACTCCTATGCCTATGATTCTCATGGATCATTATGGAAAACGGAGTGAAAGATTGTAAGAGTCAGAAAAACCGGGAGTTTGTTGTGTCTGCTAAGATTGCCAAAGTGACATCTATAAAGGCTCACGAACATGACCACCTAAACAAGAATAAAGCCAGTAGATATGATGTGTAAGGATTCAGGAGCTCCTAACCCTATACAACATTACAGGCAACTAAGACATGTTGAGATCAGTAGAAATAGTGTTTTTTATTGAAAACACTTATTTAATACCTAGTGGAAATCCCTGAAAATATATATACACAAATAACATTACATATCTATATAAGTAATAGGAGTTTTATGTATTTTAGAATCTATCTGTATCTATCTACCTATTGTGGATATATATATATATATATATATATTCAGTAACTGTAAAAAGAGTCCATACATTTGAAAAAGAGCAAGTAATACTACATGAAAGAATTTTCAAGAAATGAATAAAAGAGAAACCATATAATTAAAGATTAGAGTATAATCTATAATCTATAAAAGTAAAAAAATAAATTAAATAAAATAGTAATTATAATTGTGTGCTACTGTGTGTACAGCTTTATATTCTGAAGACCAAACCATAGGAATTCACATGTTGACAAGTACTTTGTGGATTGAGCCATCTCAATAGACAATTTACCTTATTCGTTGAGACAGATGCTCTCCCTGAGCCTGGAATTCATTAATGGACTAATATGGCTAGAGACTGACCTTCAACTGTACACCTGCTGCTTCCCTTCACTTTGGTTACAGAAGCATACTAACATTCTGGACTCTTTCTTGGTTACTGGCCATCAGAACTAGGATTGCCAAGCTTCAGTAGCAGATACTTTGTTATGTTATCTTTTGTCCCTGCTCACATTTTTCTTTGTCTTTGTTTATAATCCATGTCTTAGATTAGATAAGATAGTATAAATCAAATAAACGCTTTTGCCAAACATGGTATTTTGAATTTTTTTAGTTTTCACTTTAAAGTCATTCTATACTTTAAAATATATTTCTTTAACTTTTCATGCTTATTTCAAATACCATTGTGTCATTTTTTTCTACTTTAGAATTTTTCATCAAGTGATTTCTATTTTCCGTACATTCATTTACTTATCTAATACTGGGATTCCACATATCTTCTTATTACCTAGCATCTTTTGTTTGTTGGGTGAACCTCTCAATATATCCTAGGCTAGCCCTGACCTCATCAGCTTCATATCCTTTTATGCCAACCCCCTAAGAATACTAACTGTCAGTTATGCATCAACACAACAGTCTTGTGCAGTGATTTTGCTCAAATCCAGGCTTTTGTACAGGTAACCTTGCACTGCTCTGTTGTGCTAAGTCTACAGCCTACAGAGCAGCTTCTAACCTATGAGATTCAACACTATGGGTGAATTTTGGAATCATAGAATAATGAGCTATTACAAATACACAGCAATCAAATTGTAAGTAAAAATCAATTGTAACATCTTGCCAGCACCTCATCATTCAGCTTGACATGATGTCACTACGATCTTAGTCCCAGTATACAACAGGGAAGACATTTTTATGTTGGCCTTCTCACCAGTTCTACCATTTCTTGACTTATTTCTACTTTATTACTTATTTGCCATATTTTCTGAAGGCTTAGCATATATGCCAAAATTCTATTATTATTGAGTTTCATATCATTTTAAGTTTTATATAATGTCTTCAGGTTATAGTGTTATTAGGTCTTTGGTGTATTCTATACTCTGTAGTCATTATGAAACTCTACATTTAAAAGTTTAAAATTAGTTTAAAGTTTATAATTAATTAATTTAGTTTGTTTGCCTGTGTGTGTGTGTGTGTGTGTGTGTGTGTGTGTGTGTGTGTCTATGTATACATTTTCTTAGTCAGGGTTTTTATTGCTTCAGTAAAACACCATGACCAAATGGCACGTTGAAGAAGAACAGATTTGTTGGGCTTACACTTCCATACCCTGTTCATCCTTGAAGGAAGTCAGGACAGGAACTCAAACAGGGTAGGAACCTAGAGTCAGGACCAGATGCAGAGTCCACAGAGGGGTGAAGCTTTCTGCCTTTCTCAGCCTGCTTTCATATAGAACATAGGACCACCAGCCCAGGGATGGCACCACCCACATGGGTTGGGCCCTCCCCCATAAATCACTAATAAGACAATGCTCCGCTGGGTTGCCTACAGACTGATATTATGGATGCATTTTCTCAATCGAGGTTTCATTTTTTCTGATGACTCTAATTTGTGTCAAGGTGACATAAAATTAGCCAGTAAACCTTGACACTCATTTAGAAGTCAGAGTTCAATTCGATGAAGTTAATTTTCTCTATTATGTTGTTCCAAGGGATCAAATTCAACCTAAGCTAACTTGACCATCAAGATGGCTCTAAAATGTAATATTTAATCAGGATCATCAGAAATAACATTAATTCTTAGATGACTGACTAGATCATATTTTCATGTCACCTTAAATTTTCTAGGCAATGTTACATTTAATTATTAAGAAGGTCCTAATCTGATGAAGGTAAAAGTAGTTCCCAGGATTTTGTGCAATCTGGGAACTATAAACTCCTACACTGCATGTCTGTGGAGATCTACCCTTTATATTGGAGGCTAGATATACAAGAATGGTTCAAAGAAATAGCTATTTTGAGGATTGAATATGTTTCTCTATTCTGAGCTCTATATCACCACCTCAGGCTATGTCCCTGAACTTGAACTGTGTATTCTCAGTTTAGTAAGGCTGCATAGCTCTATTGATCATTTTTCCTGTTCTGAGCTAAGAATGTTATTCATGGATACACCAAAGATTTACCTCATGCTCTCTCATGAATCACTCCCTTGTGCTTTTGGCTATTTAATATTTGAAAATGATTGTTAAATATATTGTGTCTAGTTTCCTGCGTGTTTTAAATGTGATGTGATCCAGGCTTTACTTTCCCATCATTGTTGAGGCAAAACACTATTGCTATTATTTCAATAACTTTTCATTAGATTTTTAAAAAGGTGAAAGTTGTATAAAAATTTGGTTTGTAACTAAAATGTAGGAGTACTTGCTATTTCACTGTCAAAATTTAAAAATAAATTAATATAATGTATTCATGCAAAAAACCAAACTATGTTTTCTTAAACAATTATTCTTTGATCTATTTATTATTTGTCTGTAATGGTTTTGACAGTCAAACTCATAATATTATTTATCTAGGCAAGGGTTGTCTCATTAAGATGTCTCATCAAGTTGTCTCATCACCCATTCATATTTTTAAAAAAAATAAAGATATAAATAAATTTTATTTATTAATACATGCAAACATATCATTGTAGATATACATTTGTAAAGTCCATGTTTAGTTCTGTTATAATTATAATATAAAACAATATATAACCACAATATTTAGAAAAAATATTCAATTACAGGTACAAAATTTTTGATTTATTTAATCCTATAATTTTAAAGTATTATTATATCATAAGTTATATTATATTGATTATAATTTTGTTATGTATTATATATAATTATAATATATATATGTATGCATATATATATAAAATTTAATTTTCACTGATACTTTTTGAACTATTTAGTTATTGTCCTACTATTAAAATATTGTAAGAAAGTGAAATAATTTTGTCCTTTAAAGTTATAAATTGAAACTTAAAGAATGCTAAACAAGATATTGTTTTTATATATATATATATATATACACACACACACACACACACTATGTAAAATATGTGATAATATATGCTTATTCAAAAGAAAACTCTTGTACCTAAAACCTCTGAGGGTTAATGACAGCATAAAACGCTATACTCATTAAAACAAAGTGCAATTACTCAGCACATTTTCCAGCTTTTAAACTGTTTTTGAAGTACTTGATAAAACAGGTTTGTTTAGTTAAATATAGCTTTTATTAATACATAATTGTGATAAGTATGTTCTGTGACTAAATTTGTTCTAGATATGAATCACTGTGGAGAGAAAACACTAAAATCCTATGTTTGAATAACTTCTTAAAATTATTCCAATTTTGTGAATTAAAGTTTAATCCAAAAATGCTAAAAGCAACTGGGCTATTTAAAGAAAGAAAGCATTTTAGCACTTATTTTCTTTAAACTCTGCAATAACTTTTGCTATATTAGAACATGGTTTATATTGCTCCATGCCCATGCCTTTCTTTCAAACATGTTATTTTTATTTCGGATACAGTTCTATAAGAAGTAAATCTTCCCTCAACTAAGTGTTAGTCCTTCTTCACAGACCACAGTACTTCAGCTAAGAACCAGCCCCTCACAAACCAAGTTAACTTTTCTGTTCTAAACAAGGGGCTTTTGCTTTTATTTTTACGAGCAGAATCATGAACTGTCCATTGAGTATGGCTGTGAGATTTGCACACACGTGTAAATATCAAGCACTCTTCATTGCCATGGATTTGTTTCCAGCAGTTTACTGACTTCTCTGAGAGTGTCTACTCTGTCATTGGTATCTTGTAACAGTGGTCATCTGCAAATACATCCCAACAAATTTTTACGAGTCAGATTTGAAATAGAAAGCCACTTTTCTGGGATGAAATGGAGAGTCCTATCATTGACATTTCATCTTGGCTTAAGATTCCATTCTTTTAGACTCCTAATCTCTCTTTCTTCCTCTTATAGTCTGCATGTATTATTTCCAGAGCAACATACTTATCACAGGTAACAAATAGCTGGATTTTTTTAAAAAAAAATTTCTACTGGTGAAACTCTGCTATTTTTTAATCAAAACCTATATTTAATTGTTTTATTTTAAGATTATTATATGACCCAGGAGAGGGGAACGCTAGGGTGCTGAGGCAGGAGTGGGTGGGCAGTTGGGGGAGCACCCTCATAGAGGCAGGGGGAGGGAGAGGATAGGGGGCTTGTGGATGGGAAACTGGGAAGGGGGATAACATTTGAAATGTAAATAAATAAAATAACTAATAAAAATGAAAATAAAGACTATTATATGCTTACATTATCCCTCCCTTCTGTTTCCCACTTTAAACACACGCATACATCCTGCCTTGCTCTCTTTAAATTCAGATTCATTTTCATTTATTGTTGTTACACATGTATGTATGCATATTCCCTGAGGAAGTCAATTTCTTTTACTCTCAGCATTCTTTAGTTCTATGTACTTCTTTGTGTTTAATTAAAGTGTCTTGGCCAGTCACCTGTCCAAATTATCATGTATATCATTATTATGTTTGACCACTTCATCTTTAGGCAGTCATGTGGTTGGAAATTTGTTCTATAGGCTGACATTTCTAGGAGACACGGTGTACTGGCTAGTTTTGTGTGTCAACTTGACACAAGCTGGAGTTATCAGAGAGAAAGGAGTTTCAGTTGAGAAAATGCCTCTATGAGATCCAGGTGTAAGGCATTTTCTCAATTAGTGATCAAGGGCAGAGGGCCCCTTGTGGGTGGTACCATTTGTGGGCTGGTGGTCTTGGGTTCTATAAGAAAGCAGAATAAGCAAGCCAGGAGAAGCAAGCAAGCCAATAAGCAGCCATTCCTCCATGGCCTCTGCATCAGCTCCTGCTCCTTGACCTGCTTGAGTTCCAGTCCTGGCTTCCTTTGATGATGCACAGCAATGTGGAAGTGTAAGCTCAATAAGGAAAAACCCTTTTCTCCCCAACTTGCTTCTTTGTCATGATGCTTGAGCAGGAATAGAAACACTGACTAAGACACACAGTGTCAGAGAAAACATCCTGTTCCTCTCTCTCTTACAATCTTTCCACACATTCTTATGAAACAATCCCTGAACCTTAAGTGCATGCATAGTATGATAGGTTTATCAGTTCAGAACGTGCTCCACAACACTGCTTTATTTTCTTGTGTTCATTTTAATTGTTTCTGTTGTAAAGAGAGGCTTGTTTGATGAGGGGTGTCAAGTACCCCTTAAAAAGGCAGAATAATCCCTAAGAATATCCAAGTGTTTTCTTTTTTTTTTAAGCATTTAGTTTTTATTTATTTTTAATTGAAAACAAGTTCTTTTGTCATACGATATATATAATTATAGTTTCCTTTCATTCCTCTCAGTTCCTCTCTACCTCCCTTAGCCCCCAGATACACTCCATTTATGTCTTTCATTAGAAAGGTTCAGGCTTTTAAAGATAACAACCAAACATGACAAAATAAAATATAAGATGATGCAGAAACTTTCATATTGAAATTGGACAAGGCAACCCGACAGGAGAAAAACAGTACCAAGTGCAGACCAAAGGTTACACTCAATCACTCTCATAGTCATGAGTCCAATAAAATACTAATAATTGTGATACATGCAGTGTGTGTGTGTGTGTGTGTGTGTTTGCACATGCATGCAGTGCCTTGTTTAGATCCATGTTGGCCCTGTGTTTGCTGCTTCAGTCTCTGTGAACTCACATGCACCATGCTTAGCTGATTCAAAAGGCCATGTTCCTGGTCTCCTTCATCCTGTCTAGTTTTTACACTTCTGCCTCCTCTTCAACAGGGCTTTTCTGAGCTCTGAGGGGAGGTATTTGAGGAAGACCTCTAATTTAGTCTCTTTCTCCACATTATATCTGGCCAGGAGAATCATCTGTCTCATATGCTGCCAGTGGAAACCTCTCTGACAAGGATTTGCTAAGGTACTGATCTATAGTAAGCACAATATCATTAGGAATCATTTTATTTTCATCTCTCAGAGTGGACTTTATGTCAAATCAGATATTGGTTGGCTACTCCCACAAGTTTTAGTGCCACCACTGCCCTAGTATATTTTAAAGACAGAACAGATTGTAGGTCAAAGGCTTTGTCACTGTGTTGTTGGCCACCTTTTTCTTTCAGTAGCTTGCAGAGTACCTTCCCCCAAAAGAGACTAGAATGTAGGAGTGCATATTTTATGTAGGCACCCTCTCAACATCTCCATGTTCAATGAGTAATGTGAATATTGTCTTCAACAATGGGGCCCTGATGTCACTTTGCTGATAGTAATCCTTTGCCTGAGCATCAGCCTGGATTGCTTGGGATTTCTATGAGCATATCTTGGACAAAAACTGAATTGAACAAACTCAGTCACTCCACTGGAAATATTTCCTAGATACAAGGGAGGGCCAGTGGACACTCTGTATCTCCCACTACAAGGAGTCATCATTAGGACCATCTTCATGGATTCCAGGAAATTTTCTCTGCATTAGGTTCAACCCCTCCCCACAAGTACTTCTCAGTTCCAGCCATCAGTACCCTTACTCCCTGCTTCCATCCCATCTATTTCTCCACCTTTTCCTTTTCAGGGAGATCCATCGATGTGCCATAGACCCTTCCTCTTTAGCTAACTTCTCTAGATCTCTGTATTGTAATTTGGTTATCACTTACTTAATATCCACTTATAAGTGAATGCATGCTGTATTTTCTTTTCTTAGTATGGGTTACTCAGTCGGGATTACTTCCTAGTTGCACCCATTTGCCTGCAAATTCCATCATGCCCTTTTTTTAAACAGCTGAGAAACAGTTCTTTGTATAAATGTACCATATTTTCATTATCCATTCTTTGCTGCGGGGCATCTAAGTTGTTTCCAACTTCTGGATAATATGAACAAAGCTACAATGAACATGATTTGTATCTTGTATCCTTGTGGGTTACTTTTGTAGGAAAGAGTATCCTGTTGGTATGTGCCCAAGAGTATAGCAAGGTCTTGATGTAAATAAATTTCAAATTTTCTGAGGAAATCCATATGGTGTCTGTGCTGTTAGTTTTCTGTTCAAAACTGTATCTCCTGTGCCAATGCACCCAGTGATATTCTGTACTTTCTCTTCTAAACAGTTCAGTGTATCTAGTTTTATATTGAGGTCTTTGATCCACTTGGACTTGAGTTTTGTGCAGCGTGGTAATTATGGATTCATTTGAATTCTTCTACTAGCAGATATCCAATTTGACCAGTACCATTTGTTGACAATGCTTTCTATTTTCCAGTCTGCGTTTATGGTTTCTTTATATAAATGGGTTTGTATTAATATATGGGTCTTCAATTTGATTCCATTGATCAATGGGTCTGTTTTTATGCCAATTCCAAACAGTTTTTATTACTATGGCTCTATGGTACAATCTGAAGTCAGAGGTGGGTATACTTCCAGCAGTTATGCTGTTCTAACTTTCCTGAGATTTCATTTTTCCATGTGAAGTTGAGAATTGGATTTTAAGGTCCGTAAAGTATTGTATTGGGAATTTGATGGGGATTACATTGAATCTGTAGATTGCTTTTGGCATGATGGCCATTTTTGCTATATTAGTGTTATTGATCCCCTGTGTGTGGGAGATTTTTTCATTATCTGATATAGTCATCAATTTTTTTCTTCAAAGACTTGAAATTTATACATAAGTGAAGTCTACATCCTTTATCAAGGAATTGTCTCTAAAGCTTGTGGTTTAAGCAGAGACTTTATTTTCCTTCCCTCCTTCCCCTTTTCTTTCTTTCTGTTGTTTGCTTGAGACTGGGTGTGATGAATAGCTTTATGTCAATGTGACACAAAGTATCATCATCTGAGAGAAGGGGACCTCAAGTAAAAAAAAAAATAATAATACTTCCATAAAATCTGGTTGTAGGAAAGCCTGCAGTGCCTTTTCTTTTCTTTTTTAAAAATATAGTTAATTATGTTATTTATTTACATTCCAAATGTTGCCCCTTTCCTGCTCCCCCTCCCAAAGTTCTTCACCCCCTCCCCATCCCCATTGCCTCTGAGAGGGTGCTCACTCACCCATTCACCCACTACACCTACACCCACCCATCCCAGGCATCAATCTTCTCTGGGAATCAAATCTCTACAAGATTAGGTTGATCCTCTCTCACTGAGGCTAGACAAGGCAGTCCTACATATGTGTTGGGGGCCATGGACTAGTCCATACATGCTCTTTTCTTGGTGGCATAGTCTCTGGGAACTTTCAGGGGTCTTGGTTAGTTGATACTTTTGGTCTTTCTATGGGGTTGCCGTCCCCTTCAGCTCCTTCAGTCCTTTCCCTAACAATTCCATTAGGGTCCCTGACCTCAGTCCGATGGTTGGCTGTGTCTGTGCCTGTCTCAGTCAGCTGCTAGGAGAGCCTCAAAGAGGGCAGCTATACTAGGCTCCTATCTGCAAGCACAACATAATATCAGTTATAGAGTCGGGGGTTGACGATTGCCCATGGGATGGAATCCAAGTTGGGCAGGTCACTGTTTGCATTTTTTGTTGGATATTTTCTTTATTTAAATTTCAAATGTTAATCCCTTTCCAGGTTTCTCCCCCTCCCGGAAACCCCCTATACCATCTTGCCCCTCCCCCTGCTTCTATGAGGGGTTCTTCTACCCACCCCCCCACTCCTGCCTCCCCATCCTCAAATGCTCCCCTACACTGGGTCATCTATTCAGCATTCATAGTAGCAATGACCTCTCCTCTCATTGATGCCTGACAAGGCCATCCTCTGTTACATATGCTGCTGGAGCCATGGGTCCCTTCATGTATACTCCTTGGTTGGTGGCTTAGTTCCTGGGAGCTCTGTGGGGTCTGGTTGGTTGATATTGTTGTTCTTCCTATGGGGTTGCAAACCCCTTAGCTCTTTCAGTCCTTTCTCTAACTCCTCCATTGGAGACCCTCACTCAGTCCAATGGTTGACTTCGATCATCCACCTCTGAATTTGTAAGGCTCTGGCAGAGTCTCTCAGGAGACAGCTATACCAGGTTCCTTTCAGCAAGCATTTCTTGGCATCCACAATAGCGTCTGGGTTTGGTGACTTAGAGATTGATGCAGGAGAGACCCAGACTATTATGTGTGGTACCATTCCTGGCTGGTGTTCTTATATCCCGAGAAAGCAAAATGAACAAGCTATGATGAATGAGCAGTAAGCAGCACCCATCCTTGGTCTCTGCCTCAGGTTCTGCCTCCAGGTTCCTGACCTGTTTGAATTCCTTTCCTAACTCCCTTTGATAATGAACAGTGGTATGGAAGTGTAAGTCAAGTAAAATCCTTTCTTGCCAAGTTGCTTTGGTTGTGGTGTTTGCCACAGAAATATAAATTCTAACTTAGTTTTAGGGTCTCATTGTATTGCCATGGCTACCCTACAAACATCTGTACTGACCAGTTTGTCCCAGAACTCATAGAGACCTACCTGTACAAAACTTCTGTGTGTAGAGAGGAAAGTTGTGTATAAACTCTATCCTCTGAATCTGCATACCTTTGATAATTAAGGCCATTTTCAATAAGTGCTAATATTGAGAGGTAACAGATCTCTCAGTTCTGAGTTTTGTTAGTTTCTTTCCTTGTTGATTCTTTGTTCTTCATTATTTATTCATTGCAGAGGTTTGCTAGCTTGCTAAATTGAAATGATGATTCATTCCTGTTCTCATCTATTTATCTATTTCTCATGAGATTTAATCTTTCGTAAGCTCTCATAATTGGGAATGTCTGTATTCCCCACTGGTGTGGGATTCCTCTAGGCATCTTCTGCAATGCTGAGTTACTGAATTACTTTCATCTGTGCTTATCGTAGTATTTATCTCTCCATAGATTTGAAGGGACCACTTTTTGGAATATTATTATATACTTTAGAAGTTACTTACTTTCAGGGTTTGAATGCCGTTTTCTCTGGATTTTAAGATTCCTGTTACATTTTAATTTTTATGTGATTGGTGACTTTGATTTGAAATTTCATATATATATATAATGAGTAACTGGGGGTAGCTACCAGTAAGTCCCAGATGCCAGAAAAGCAAGAGGCTCCCAGGACCTAACAGGGATGATATTAGCTGAAATACCCAACAAAGAGGAGGGAGAACCTGTAGAGACCATATCCAGAGGTTAGGCAAGGCCCCCAGTTGGGGGATAGGGCCACCCACTCATCTCCAAAATTTTAACCCAGAATGGCTCCTGTCTAAAGGAAATACAGTGACATAGTGTGGAACAGAGACTGAAGGAAAGGCCATCCAGAGACTGCCTCATCTGTGGATTCATCCCACATGCAGACATCAAACCCAGACACTATTGTGGATGCCATGAAGTGCATGCTGACAGGAGTCTGTTATAGCTGTCTCCTGAGAGGCTCTGCCAGAGCCTGAGGAATACTGAGGAGGATGCTGACAGCCAACAAATGAACTGAGTTCAGGGACCCCAATGGAGAAATTAGAGAAAGGACTGAAGGAGCTGAAGGGGTTTCCAACCACATAGGAAGAACAACAATATCAACCAACCAGATCTCACAGAGCTCCCAGGAACTAAACCACCAACGATGGAAGAACCTATGGCTGCATCTACATATGTAGCAGAGGATGGCATTGTCTGCCATCAATAAGAGGAGTGGCCCTTGGTCTTGTGAAGGCTCTATGCCCCACTGTAGGGGAATTCGAGGGTGGGGAGGCAGGTGGGTGGATAGGAAAAGTAGCATCCTCATAGAAGCAGGGGGATGGGGGATGTGATAGGAGTTTTCCAGAAGGGAAATCAGGAAAGGGGATAACATTTGAAATGTAAATACAGAAAATATCCAATTTAAAGAAAAAAAATTTCAGGAGTGTGTTTGCTTTTTCTACCTAGTTTTCAAGGGATTTATATCAAGTCCTAGGATTATGTGACAAGTGCATTCAATGGCTGGGCTATTTAATTTAAATTCTAAAATATTACCTAACCACTTAACCAACATAAATTCTTTAATAAGAAACATTTAAAAATAATATTGCAATAATATTTATAATTCATTCACACTTTCACGATAAAAGAACTTATTACAGATATTTTCATTTCCTGATATTCATACTTAATAGTTGCAGGGAACTTTATACCTTGAGTTTTATGAATAGGTGAGTCAAATATAAAAGATACATTAAGTCAATAGCATGTGCCATTTGGGTAGGAAGCTGAATAGTCATGGAAATGTAAAATATGAAAAACTGAACAATTTACATGGAAGAAAAGCAAACCTTCCCAAGAAATTCTAATTCATAAACAGAAGACAGCTTACAAAATTTTAGTGTCCTGATAGGAAGATATTGTTAGTACACTGTTGATATCTACAATTAAAACCATCTATTGACTGAAACTTCCTGGAAGTGATTACATTTTATGTTAGGACCCACGTGGTGCTCATTTACTGCAGCTTCTGGTTAGGGACCAGTGTTTACAGTTCCTCACTGTGAACACAACGATAGTAAATCATTCCAGCATACACAATGCAAACTGGATGCAAAGAAAGAACTCTTGCATATGCAGTTTCATTCTGATTCAAAGGTTTTAAATCTATTTATTTTTCAGCTGTGATCTAAATGATAAATTTCAAGCAAATCTCTCAACTGTGATTTCACTGAATGATGAAAACTCTTCTTTGGAGGAATTCATGATTTATCTAGCTTAGCACCAAATAATATTTTGTAGGAGCTTGGGAATTAATCATTTTAGGGGAGAAATTTTTGGATAAAATATATACTTCCTTTCCACCATACTACCCCGAGGCAAACTCTCATTGCTAACCATTATTCACTGCTGTGAGCAGGTGCCTCCCAGCCATGAGCACCTATCACAACATTGGCCATTGAAATGATTAGCATTCAATGACTGCTGACTAAATGCAATGTGAACAGTCTGACTTAATACAGGGTGGGGAGGGGCACATGGAATATATTCTTTCACCTGGATGGCGGGAATACATCACATTATGCTATTTTATGATAGCAGGATAAGAACTTGCATTTTTAACTTTTGAAGTTAGGTAAGAATATGTGGCTCTTTTACAATTTATAGTTAATGTGAGTTACATATCCAAAATATTAAACTTTTAAGTAGGTTTGATATATTTTTTCTTTCTTTTCCTTTTATTGAAAATAGATTCTTTGCCCATAGAATATATCTTGATTAACGTTTTCCTTCCTTTCACTCCTTCAAATCCCTCCCTGTCCTTTCTCCTCTCCAGATCCACTCCCTTTCTGTCTCTCATTAGAAAAGAATAAGCCAAACTATCTTATCAATTTTGAACATGGCAACCCGACAGGAGAAAACGTGTCTCAGGGCAGGCATGAGAATCAGAGACTTACTCATGTCCATAGTCCAGAGTCCCATAAAAATACTAAGCTAATAGCTACAAGATATATGCTATTTCAGACTCTGTAAAATCATAGGCTCCTTTCTTAGTTGATTAAGAACACTGTGTTTTAATGGTGTCCTCTGTTTCCTATGGCCCTTAAATTCTATATACCTCCTCTTATATGGAATTCTCTGAGCTCTGAGACAGAGGGTTTAATAGAGACTTCCAAATTAGACTCGCTCTCTGCATAATGTTTGGCTGTTGGTCTATGCATCTTTTCCCATCTGGTGCTGGAGGAAGTCTCCCTGATGATAACAGGATAAGGCATTGATCAATGAGTATAGCATAATATTATTAGGGCTAATTGCATGTTATTTTCCTTTCTTCTTTCTTTCCTTTCTTCCTTCCTTCCTTTCTTTCAGATCAGTAGTGTTTGGTTTTACCCTATGTTTCTGGTTATCTAGTCTGTGGTTCTTGATTAGCCAATCAGTGTCAGATGTAGGTTCCTTCTAGTAGAGGAGGCTTTAAATCAAATCAGACATTGCTTGACTACTCCTATAGGTTCTGGCCCAACATTGTGCTAGCATATTTTGTGTACAGGATGAGTTGTAGTTTATATATCTCATAGTAGGTTGGTGTTCATGTTTTTCTATCTGTAGCCTGCAGAGTTCTCTTTCATTCTAGAGCAGAACATAGAGATGAGGGTTTCTCCATGTTCAATAATTTGAGTGGATACTGTCCTTGGTAATGGAGCCTCGCTATCAGTTTGTAGAGAGCAAGCCCCACACATAATATTCTTAGCAAATATGTTCCTTGATACATGGTGCAGTTGGCTTAGGTAGCTCAACTATCTGTCATTTTATCTTCTCAAAGCACCGCCTTTCAGATGTGCTAATTCTTTGTATTTTTTTCTCTTGTTTTCACTGACTTCTGCTCTGATTTTTATTACTTCTTGTATTTGAATTGGTTTAGATTTGGCTTATTCTGTTTTCAAATATTTTGGCTGTAACATTAAGACATTTCTTTGTTGCTTCTTTTATTTTTTTAATGTACTGCTATACATTTCCCTTACATGGCAGCTTTCAATGTGTCCAGAGGTTTGTTTATTTTTTAAATGGTGTTTTTATTTTTATTTGCATACAGAGAGTTTTTATTTCTTTCTTGTTTCTTCTTTGACACATTTATCATTCAATAATTAGTTGTTTAATATCCATGAGTTTGTGTATTTACTATAGGTTATTTTGCACTGAAGTTTCAGTTTTATTTCATTGTAGTCAGATAGGATTCGTGGATTTATTTCAATCATTTTGAATTTGTTAAAGTGTTTCTGTGTGTGTGTGCGTGCATGTGTGCATGTGTGCACATACATATGATTGTATTAATATGTCCTACCCTTTCTACTTCAACTATGGCGGGCAGTTATATGGACATTAGTCTAATTCCACATGATCGTTTAGTACGTAGAATAAAGTGTTGCAGGTTATCTGATTTTCAAAGTTTCTAATGAGCAATCAGTGAATCAATTGTTATTCTGATATGTTGTTTTTTAATAATTGACTTGCATTTTTTGCACTTGAAGCTTTCAGTACAATTTTTTTTTATACGTCCTGCTTTAATATTAAAATACCAGTGGAATTTTCTTATCCAGTCTTGCCTATTTCATGGTCTGGGTAATTTTTGTTTCTATATGTATATATCTTCTCAAGTATGTATGATTATAATTTGAATTTTTATCTTTCCATGTTTTTGACATTTTATACTATCCTGTAATTTAATTCTTTTAAAATGCTCATTAGGCCAATTGCATTCACTAATTTAAAATCATAGCAAAGTAAGAAGACAGAACTGGTGCATATTAGGAATTTACTATTTAGAAGTAGCATATATATATTGGATTCAAAATTGAATATTTACTGAAAAATTTAGAGTTATTTGTACATTTTCTCTACACTAATTAAGAATTCTTCCTTTCATTACAAGTTTGATAATGTGCATGTGATAACTGTGTGTGTGTGTGTGTGTGAATTTTTTCAAATGATTTTCCAGAATCTACAAAAATGGTTATCTGTTATCCCTTAATATTGTAAATATGTTGAATCACCTTGATGTCTATTAAAATTGATAGCATATGGGATGTTTTAATAGATTATATTGATAGATTAGTGCATAGCAAACAAAAATAAAAACACAAAACAGTTGTGACTGCTCCTGGAATGAGGTAATATTTTGAGTATATAGTATATAGCTATATACCTATATATGATACATACCTAATTTGAGCTACTGTAAGTACAGAAATGACTTCCCACCTGTATCCTTGGAGGGAAGAATGGAGGTAATGATTGGGATAAAGAGAAGAACAGCTTAATGTTTTCTCATCAAATATCTTCCTTCATATAATGTAATTCAAAATAATTAAAGTTAGTTAAATATGGAATAGCCTGTTATGGTTTAGAAAAGTAACAAAAATTCCACAGAAAATGTATATATATTATCTGTATATTGTCACAATTTTCTTAAGCCAAGAGTGGACATTGGTTTCTTTTCTTTATTTCCCAAATGAATACTAGTTATGAAAAACAAACAGCTCTCCTATGACTACAGAGCTTTGTGTTTCCAGGACATGGTTATTATTTAAGATTTTGAAAAGGTGAAAAGATTGGAGACTCTTCTGATGTGATGCAGGCTATCAATGAGACTCTTAAATCCTCTCTGTAACGCATGGCAGCATTTGGGTGGTAGGTCAAGCCTTTTTGTTTTTTTAATTGGATATTTTATATATTTACATTTCAAATGTTATCCCCTTTCCCAGTCCCCCTCCAAAAACCGTCTGACCCATCCCTCATTGCCCTGCTTCTATGAGGGTGCTCACCCACCCACCCACCCACTTCTTCCTCCCCTCCCTGACTTTCTCCTACAATGGAGCATGGAGTCTTCATAGGACCAAGGATCTCTCCTCCCATTGATGCCTGACAAGGTCATCCTCTGCTACATATGCAGTTGGAGCCATGGGTCCCTCCACATGTACTCTTTGGTTGATAGTTTAGTCCCTGGGAGCTCTGTGGGGTCTGGTTTGTTGATATTGTTCTTCCAATGAAGTTGCAAATCCCTTCAGCTCCTTCAGTCCTTTCTCTAAAGCTGACCCATAGCTACAGCCTGATTTTGCCTCCAGTGTGATAAATTACTAGTTTTTTAACACCTTTTACAACTTTCTATATCACAAAATATAAGCCACCATTTTAAGCAAATTTAGTCATGTAAAATTGACAGAGGGGTCATTTTTACTCTCTTAATTCAGTGAAATGAATATTAAAGTAATAAATTGAATAATAACCACCTTATTTCAATAAATAAGCATATATATATATATATATACTGTGTCTGTGTCTGTATTTGGGTACATGTATGTGAGTTCAGGTTTTTACAAAGATCTGAGGTATCAGATTTCCTTTCAACTGGAGTAACAGATTGTTGTAATCTTCCTACAACAGGTTTCAGGAAGATAAACTTGGACCTTCTATAAGAACAATTTGTACTTATAACTGCTGAGCCATCTATCTATCCTTGGCTTGAAGTTTCTGACAAATGCCATCATCAAATTGAGAGTAACTACAATCCATTCATTATTTGGAGGTAACAAGATGCAATGTTTCTTTTGAAAAGTAATTGTTATTTTTAGTGTTTAAAAGGTATACAATATGATGGAAAGAAAACGATAATATTGCCTTCATACTACTGATTCAAATGTTATGGGAACAGTGTAGTATTTAATTTAGCAGAATTTATACTATTTACTAGTCCCTCATTAAGCCATTGACTACTACTTTTCATAATTTCATATGTCACTTTGGCCCTGTCAGTCAATTTATTTACAGTTTACTCTATTAGTTTAGAATTTTTAAATGAGAATTTCAATTTACAACAATCTAGGAGACGTACCATATCCTGGTGTAATGAAGTTATGACTGATGTCTGTGAAGAGATATTTCAGTACATGCTTTCCCAAAATGTGCTATTCTAAGAACAAATAGTTTAGGAGATGAAAGAAAGACATAGAAGCTGAAAAATCACTTTAGTCATTGGTATGCTAAGTTTCTAAGGGAAAAGGTGGAGTTTATGATCTAAAATAGAATGGAACACCTAGAACAAAGGAAAGATAACTCACAAAGAAAAGATCATCCCGAGTAGACTTGCACATAGGACATAGCATGGACAATGATTTCAAAGACTTCTTAGTACAAATCTATTTTGTTTTATTGAGGTAAAATAGAATGGTGTATAAAGACAATGACACCAAAGCAATATTCTGCTGTTAAAAAGCAAAGTAATCACGATTTACTAATCAAGATGAAATGCATGGTTAAGATGCAAAGGCATAGATGAAACACTTTCGGGTAGTCTATTGAGAATTATTAAGAATTACTTGGAGAAACACTTTACAGAAATATTCTCTGAGGGTTGTAAAATAAAAATGAAACCAAGTTAGGGTACCACATCCAACATGGCTCTGGGAATGTAGATGGTTATGGGTGGAAAGGCAATGAAAAAAAGGCAAATGCACAGACTTATAGAAAGCCTGGGTTTGGGTGGATTGAACTCTCTGATAGAGAGCATGCAGCACTGTGGGAGCTCAGTGTGCTTATTATATAAAAGTTGGAGATAAAGGTGGAATTTTTGCATACAGATGAGCAAGAAGACAGTTATTAGATACAAATAAAAAAGATATAAATTCACTACTACAAAGCTGGATCAAGGAGAGAGGTTTACCTAACTGTAGTAGGAGCATTGTCTTTAGGGGGTATTCTTCAGGCAGTAAATATGCAAAAAAATATAAAGGTACAGTGAACATCTCCATATACCATAAAGAACTTCACCAGGGGAAGGGCTTTGCCAAGCCTCTGACCCTATCTCTTGACCAGGTCAATATGACAATATCAACAACACATTCTCACTCAGAACTTCCTTTGCTCTTTACAGTTAGGGTATTTCCTTTTAGGCCTTGGTGCAATAAGAAGGCACCATAGTGTTTTAAAATTAGACTTATTTTTTTTTTAACATCAAAGTAGTTACAGTTTGTAGAATGTACAAAAAGGGACCCAGTAAATGATCAAAAAAGCCAGGTGGAAGTTGGCATCAATATCAACAAGGTCTGATTGTAAGATAGAATGATTTGGTTAGAATTAAGGCCTATTAAAATGTGAAAACATGTGTAGGCTCTAGAGACTAAGTAACTAACCATCTTAGGAAGCAAAACACGTGTTTCCCAAAACTTTTTATGCAAGACTTGAATGGAGGAGAGTTACAAGTAGCAACTGCATAGAAATATGCATTACATAGAGAAGCAGAGTAAGGCTCAACTGAACATATGATAAAGAACACTGTCTGAGACATGTTGGGACATTAAGACATAGACAGTATGCTGACTTTGATTAATGACCTGGAATTCTGAAGAAATTTTGGCCCTTTTACATTTACAAGCTTCAGGTTGTGTTGATCCAATACTGATTAATGCAGAGACTCATGACTATTCAATATTCCGAGAAACATGATTGTGAGTACCCAGATGGAGACGAGACATTCCCATCATCCTTTACTCTCAATGTTCTGGGTACAATTGCTGAAACAGGCAAAAGGAATATAAGAGCTGGACTATGGAGAAGAGAATTATTAAATATCCTCTGGACATGGCGTAGCTCTTTACACATGAAATCAGCATCTGTGGTTACCTGTAGATTACCAAGGCAGTGAGTACATCTAGCAAGACATGGCATCTGTTGGTGGTACCACCCACAGCTGGTACTGGTAGTTGATGGCTTCAGGAGGAGGGCGAACTACTGGAAATACAACTTGGCCGTTGCGGATGGCTCCACACCCGTGTATGTATTGGCAGCTATCAATGGTTAAAAAGGTAAATATTTAAATTTAAAAAACGAGGACATAAAATTTGTTCGAATATGGACTCATGGGAAATTGGAAAGCGTAGAATGGAATGAACATGGATAAAATACATGGTGTATTTGTTTAAAAAATTTAAAGAATATTTTTAAACAATATGTGTATTGCTTATCTATGCAAAGCACTGAATTATGACAAACTTCATAGTTAAGTGTAATACACACACACACACACACACACACACACATACATACATACATCATGAGGCCTTGGTAAATTTAGTTGTGTAACATTGTAAAACACATGTAGTTACTTTCTTGGTGTTATAATATTACAGACTGGCTTCAATTCTTAGATGTCAACTCTTCCGCCAGGTATTTATTGAAAGCTGTAAGAAGATTTTCTTCATTTTCATGCACTCAAAAAACCATATCTTGAAGTCAAAATCTGATCAATTATGGCACATACTATCCTTACATCACTGTCCTTACATCTTAAGGAGGTACATATTGAAGCACATGAAATAGCTTCTATACCATGAGAGATGAGCTGTGAGGGCAATTTTGAATAATATATATATAGGATGGGTGTGGACATTCTCTTTAAATGGGAGAGAGTTGATTTAGAAGGGAAGAACCTAGGAAGAATTCTGATGACAGGACACAAGGCAGCTTGATGAGAAAACAGACTGTGGGTGAAAATGAAATATCTTTAGAAGCCTGTGTTATATTCTGAAGTCTATTTATTTATTTATTTATTATTTATTTATTTATTTATTTATTTATTTATTTTTTCGAGACAGGGTTTCTCTGTGTAGCCCTGGCTGTCCTGGAACTCACTCTGTAGACCAGGCTGGCCTCGAACTCAGAAATCCACCTGCCTCTGCTTCCCTAGTGCAGGGATTAAAGGCGTGCTCCACCATTGCCTGGCCTGAAGTCCATTTATTAATTCCTTACTAATATTGCCACCGTGGCCTGTAATGGTTGTTTATCTTTAAAATGGCCATAGCCTTTATATACAATTATGGACAGTATATTATAGTGATAGCAAATGGACTTTGGAGTTGTTAGATGTTATTAATTAGTTTTCAAATCTAAAAGGAAAATTATACTGACAATTTTCTTCAATTTCTTTAGAACATGAAAAATCTGATATTTATACATAATGAAAAATCCTCAGAAAACTGCCTTGTCTGGCTTCAGTTTGAAGAGATGCACTTGGTCCTGCGGAAGCTTGATGCCCCAGAGAAGGGGGATGGTAGAGGTGTTAGGGGAGAGTGTGTGGGTAGGGAAGCACACTCTTCTCTTCCAGTCAAAGGGGAAAGGGTGTGTGGAGGGTGGCTGTGGAGGGGGGCATGGTTTTCTCTTTTCACTCATTGAACTCAGGTGAATGAGACAGGAAGCAGGCACTTTCAACTGCTGAGTCATCCGATCAACCCAGTGTTTTGGAATAAAGCTTTATCTGTCATTAAAGTGATAGAAAGGACTTTATTGAATCTCATATAATTTCAAAAATAATTTTAACTCTCAATATGTTATTTTAAGTGTTTTAATAGCAATTTTCCTGAACATAATACTTCAAAATTTAATCATGTTATTACAAACATATTCATGATAATTAAAACTTTTATGATCCTCAGTCTTTGATGTTTAATGTTTTAGTTATGTGTATGCATATATTTATGTATTAATGTATATACATTTGTATGTATACATATATATAATATAATAATCTATAATAATATAAATAGATAAATAGATACATTGACTGTTTTTAATCTAAAAAATGTTAACATTTTGTTTGGTAGATCTTGACACACACTTTATGCAAAAATTTTGTAAATTGTAGGACTGACTAATTCGTGCTGTAGATAGATGATGGTAGCTGAATCCTACACAATGGGCTTTCCTTACATATTTCCTTGTTTAAAAAGTTACAGTTTGATAAAAACTACTTTCAGATAAAACTGCTTCATACCATTTTAATGACATTGACAGAGCTGTGTATTAATAAAATGTTATGAAAAGTAGAAAAGTAAACCTCTATAATTTTAATGTAAATAATGAGCCTAATAATTAGAAAACATAAAATATATCAATACTAGCAGTATAACAAATTTAGGTGTATTACTATTTAATCATATGAAATGTAACACTAGACATTATGTTTTAAAAGTGAAATTATGATTAAACATGGTTTCAAGTGAATTCAGAAGACAATAACTGTTTTATCGCATTTATCTTTGAAAGTAAAATGATGAAATTTAATTTCAAGGTTTCAATCTAACTTTCCCATAAACATGTATAATGTGATATGTAAATATATTAAATACATATAATAGATATTAAATATATAATATCCATTGAATATATATTTTAATTAAATATATTATATATATTCTCTGAGCTCTTAATTCTTGAGAATGCACTTAAAGATAATTAAAAAGTCAATCAAAATAAAATACAGATTGCCTATAACATAATATTCCCAATTCAACACTTCAGATCACTGTACTATTGATTTTTATTTACAATATAAATAAATATATTTCTTTTAACAAATTATACTATATATCCATTATCAAACAGTAGTAACAATCTCTATTCCTTTTCTAACATACATAGTGGTGTAAATTTGTCACATTTCTTTTAGTTACATTTTTACTGTTATACAAACCATGGCCAGAACAACTAATAGAAAAAAGTTTATTTGGTTTAAAGTTTCAGGGCAATTAGAGGTCATCATCATGGTTAGACATGGCAACAGTAGGCAGTCAGGTGGGTCCATCTACCTGCCACCTCCTATAATATTAAAAAGCTAAATGCATACCTCCAACACCTAGTGGCACAGAATACAATTTACTATACAGAAAAGGGATGAATTTGGGCATAGGGAGGCAACACTAGCTGTATGGTGGGATATTTCTTTTTCAAACCATCACAACAGTTAAACTGGTGTGTCCATAGCTGAAATTTCTCACTTTATATTATATTATGATTTCAAAACTAGAAAGTGGTTTACCACACATTATACCTGTACTGGCTGGTTTTGTGTCAACTTGACACAAGCTGGAGTATTCACAGAGAAAGGAGTTTCAATTGAGAAAATGTCTCCATGAGATCCAGCGGTAAGGCATTTTCTCAATTAGTGATCAAGAGGAGTGGGCCCCTTGTGGGTGGTACCATCCCTGGGCCGGTAGTCGTGGGCTCTATAAGAGAGCTGAGCAAGTCAGGAGAAGCAAGCAAGCCAGTAAGTAACATTCACTCCATGGCCTCTGCATCAGCTCCTGCTTCCTGACCTGCTTGAGTTCCAGTCCTGACTTCCCTTGGTCATGAACAGCAATGTGAAAGTGTAAGCTGAATAAACTCTTTCCTCCTCAACTTGCTTCTTGGTCATGATGTTTTGTGCATGAATAGAAACCCTGACTAAGACAATGCCCTAATGTACAACAACTTACCTATTTTTTATATAGAAGTCCATAGCCTAATTTTGACAACACATTTTGCTCCCAAATTTGTTAAGAAAACACTCTTCTATCTTCATCAAGAAAACTCATTCAATATCTTGTGAGTTTTTATTATACCATTATGTAAATTCTCAGATTTCCTATATTTGACATACGTTAGCCATGCCATTTTTCATAGAGTCAGCTAATGTTTAAGAACTTCTTCTTTTGTATTTATGTTCAGAAGGCAAGGAATAACTTTTAGTAACTATTCTATCATTCAGTAAAAACAAGACTTGTGTGGTGGTTTGTATATTCATGGGCCAGGGAATGGCCTCGTTGGGGTAGGTATGTCACTGTGGGTGTGGGCTATAAGTTTCTCATTCTAGCTGGCTGGAAGTCAGTATTCTGCTAGCAGCCTTCAAATGAAGAGTTACAATTCTCAGCTCCTCCTGTATTATGCCTCCCTGGATGCTTCCATGTTCCCTCCTTGATGATAATGGACCTAATCTCTGACTCTGTAAGCCAACCCCAGTTAATTGTTGTCTTTAGAAGAGTTGCCTTATCATGGTGTCTGCTTATAGCAGTAAAACCCTAAGACAGAATTGGTACCAGGGACTGGGGTATTGCTGTGATAGACCAGACCATGCTTTTATTTGGAAGAATGTGGATTTTGGGACATTGGATTTGGAAAGCATTGGAATGCTTTAAGTAGGGCTCAATAGGCTATCATATAAGAAATATAGAAGATTTTGTTGCTGTGAGTGATTTTAATTGTGTGGACATGGCCCAAGAGGTTTCAATGGAGAAGAATTTCAATACGTGTTCTAGAGACTGTTTTCCTGATGTTTGGATGAAGGATGTGGCTAAATTTTGCCTTTGTCTAAAGAGTCTACCTAAGTCTAAGGTGAAGAGACTCAGAATAATTTCACTGACAAAGGAAGTCTCAGCAAGGCCAATCAAAAACTTTGTTCTCTGGTTAAGTCTCATAAAGAGCATTTTAAAGAAGCATAGCAAGCTGAGAAAGGAAAAATATAAAATATATTGTTTGAGTATTAAAGGGGCATCAGGAAATGAAAAGGAGCTGAATCCTGTGTTCAAGAATATTACATTGAACCTCATCTCAGATTCCTGAGGTGCTTTCTTTGCCTGTGTGGTGGCAAGCACATTGCAGTGCAACAGTGACCTTCTAGACAAATGGAGACTCATGGTGGGAGCAGAAGCAGAAGTGAGCAGCCATGATAATGGGGATCTTGATCAGCATGTTTGTGCTTTGTTGGATCCCCTTCTTCCTGACAGAACTCATCAGCCGGCTCTGAGCCTGCAGCCTGCCACCCATCTGGAAAAGCACATTCCTATGGCTTGGATATTCAAATTCCTTCTTCAATTCCTTGATTTACAATGTTTTTAATAAGAATTACATCAATGCCTTAAAGAGCCTCTTTACCAAGCAGAGATAAGAAGGGCTGGGGAGACACTCCAAAAGTCATACCACTGGGCCTGAAATCTTGAAGTGTTCTTACAAAGGTTGACAACTCTTTGGGAAACACAACCATACCTTCTACAGAAGGATGTGACAGACATCATTAGCAAATTGTGCTACATTCTGCACTAGGTAGAAATCCTGCCAAACCCTTTCTGGATGTATTTTCTGTCTTACTGATCATTTGGTAGACTTGACATACAGTGAAGTTGATTTGCTTTTCTGTTATTTAGTACTGTGTCCCTCAGTGAGGTTCTCCCAGGACTTTTCTGAGACTGTCTCCTTGCATAGTGACTTGCTCCCATTTCCTATAAAAACTTGTCCTGCTGAGGGTTCTAGGATGCTTTGCCTTCCTGACCTGCTGTGTCAAGTTTGGGTTAGAGGAGAGCCAAAGCTTGAAGCTCTCCAGGGGATCCAATGCCTTCTGTGGCCTCTTGGTGCATTCGTATATATGAAGGCAAAACACCCATATGTGTATTTAAATGAACAAAGGCATGCACAGAATGGGATTGGCAACTCAAGGGACATTGAAAAATAAAGTCAGAACTGCTGTTGACTTATGACTAGGTGGTGGAGATTCTTCAAAGTCAAGCACACAGAGGAGAAGCTCTGGGTAAAGGCACAGAATATCAGGAAACAAGGGATCAAGGGGAGGGGACTCTAATATGCACTTTCTAGAAGCCCAGGAAATGGAAGTGCGGTGCACAAATACATTATATAACCAACGAGCAAGAGTTGAACCTTGCCAGTGAGAATAATAAAGCCATAGATCAAAGAGATAGACATAATTTAACATAAGAAAAATGATGTTAACACAAGACAAGCTAATCAGTGCTGAAGAAGGGATTGAGGAAAAATCTGGAGGAGCAATAAGAAAGAAAGAGGCCGAGGTGGTCTAGGTAAAGAGAAAAGCCATGGACTCAGAAGGTTAGAAACAGGAGGACCAGAAGTTCAAGGCCACCCTGAGGTACATGATGGGTGGTACACACTTGTAATCTCAGCACTTGGGAGTTGTTGACAAGAGGATCAAGAGGCCAACACCATCTTAGGCTATGTATCAAGCTCAAGGATAGCCTGGGCTACATGAGAAACCATCTAGATCATCATCATCATCATCATCATCATCATCATCATCATCATCATCATCAT